>LVTN01002429.1:0-25912 GCA_001649415.1 Musa itinerans
CCCCCTCTTAGTGCTGTTCCGATCCTAACATCTTCAACCATGTCTTGTACCTTCGATATCATCTTGCTTTGGACAATAGGCTTGGAACTTCCTCCTTTTGTGTAGCCTTCTTTTGAACTATACCGAGAACTATTTTCAAACTTTTGTTGCTTTTCAACTTTTCATGCCAATTTGCTCACATCATTTAAAGACCAATACGGTTGTAGTTGAACAACTTTAGCAATCTCATACTTTAGACCTCCTAAATATCTTGTACAAGTTTTCTCTTCTGGTTCCACAAGCTCTCCTTTTAACATGAGATTATTGAATTCTGCTATGTACTCCACATTAAGATATTTTTTCTTGAAATCATGGATTTTGAGAAAGATCTCTTGCCAATAATTATCAAGTAAATATTTTCTATTTAGCTCCCTTTTCATTTTCTCCCATGTCACAATTTTATTCTTCCCCTCACGTTCTCTGTGTTTCTTCAGATTTTTTCACCAAAATGATGCATTTCGTTTGAGTTTAAGTGCCATAAGTTTTACCTTCTTTTATTATGGTGGTTCATGAAAATCAAAAATTCTTTCTATTATATTAAGCCAATTGATAAAGTTATCAACATTTATTTTACTTTTAAACTCTAGAATATCCAATTTTACATTATATTTGTTCTGCCACTTGTCTTGGACTGCATGTCTTGCTCAAAATCTTGTCGACTCCCTTTGATGAGAAGGTGTATCATCATCAAAAGTAAACTCTTGGACATTAATATTCATGCTGGTTGTTTCTACTTCGAAGTTCTTCAATTATTTCATTTTTTTCTTGTAGACTATGCAGCAATCTTCGTAGCTGCAGCCTCAATGACTCAACATTATCTTCATGACCACTACCTTCACCTACTATATCTTTTTCATTCCACCTTGCCATGATCTCTATCCTTTTGCTTTGATACCAAACTGATATCGGAGTGGTAATGCAGAATGGATTTAAGAAGAAACCTGATAGTAGGAAAGGAACAAACTCATGATAAAACTTTAATAAGATTGAAAAGAAAGCTCACAACTAAGTTTAAAATCACAAAGGGATACAGAAAGATCACCACCCCAAGGATAATAAACAAGGTTACAGAACTAATAACAAAAGACTCACTACTCAAGGATATATCCAAGAGATACAGAGTTTAAGAGAGCACTCCAAGAGAGCTTTTGCCAATATTATCAGTTTCTAAAATTCTTTCTAACCCCTAAATACTAAAATAAGTACTAGTGCATGAAACAACCCTTCATGCATAGAGAATTTTGAAATTAAGTGTTTTATAGTCGGTAACTAACTTCTTTAATCCATTCCTTGGTCATGAAGAAAAGCATCTTGAAACAACTATAACTTTATCAAAAGAATGTGCTCATGAGCTATCATATTTGTGTAGGCTGAGTTGAAAACTATAAGGTAATATTGTGAGCTGAAAAATATACCATAGCATTAGCAAAGTCTATATGAGCATATTGTAGCAAATTAGGCACTACCGTGTCACTATAGTCTCTCATCCATCTAATATCTCAGAGACCATATATCGGGCATGGTGCTATCAAACCTATACATTTTCTCCTCGAGTCTCACTATAATTAGATTCTCCCAGAGAACTCTTTCTCTCTCAATCCGAATAACCTTAGCTAAGGATTTGTTTGAGCAAAAACACATGAGATATACCTCTTATGATATCGAGAGTGGATGATCCTCTATCGACACTCAATAGCCCTTATAAGGTTGGCTTTCACTCCCGATGACCGACTATACTAGATTTGGAACTTCCATACCTATAAGTCCGATATCAAAGAGTGGAGTACTCATATAGAACATCCTTGGTATCTCAAGTATAAGGACCAGCTACACTACTAGGACAACAGATTCATTGTCTGATAATGAGATATCATCAACCATCTAGCATTCCGTGAGTGGATCAATTAGTGAACTCATTCTCCAATGAGCATTTGTACTATAGCCCTAGTGCCCCTACATGAGCAGCTATGAGACCAGCTACCTTTATCATATGGATGGGTACATGGCACACCAGTTTGTCCGGTTATCTCATTGTCCCTCTCGAGTAACCTATGACTAGGATTATTTAGTGTAACATTCACCATTTTTGAAAATTTTGTAGATCCTTGTTTGTAAATATGAGGATTAGCTAATAATTTGAAACAACTTGGGAGCTTGAGGAAGTAATAAAGAAAGCTTATCCTTATCTTTTTGTCGAAGGAGGTATGATAAATTTAGAGGACTAAATTTTTCTTTTAAGGAGGGGAGATTGTAACATCCCCTATTTTTGAAAATTTTGTAGATGCTTGTTTGTAAATATGAGGATTAGCTAATAATTTGAAACAACTTGGGAGCTTGAGGAAGTAATAAAGAAAGCTTATCCTTATCTTTTTGTCGAAGGAGGTATGATAAATTTAGAGGACTAAATTTTTCTTTTAAGGAGGGGAGATTGTAACATCCCCTATTTTTGAAAATTTTGTAGATGCTTGTTTGTAAATATGAGGATTAGCTAATAATTATTTTGTATTAAATAATTTTATATTAAAAGTTTATGGCTAGGGACCTAAATGTGAATCTTAGAAAATTGATATGATTTGTCAAAGATTCACATTGGGTTTCAAAAAAAAAAAGGTGGACATGTGTCACTAGCTAACCTATATATGGTGCCCTATGTTTATTATATGGATGACACATAAGCCTCTTTCCTGAATGCCTGCCACCTTGCAACCTTTGTGTTAGCCAAACCTAAGTAATTAGATGAGAGATTAAAGGAAAACTTAACAAAGGATGGATACTTGCTACAACTAGCATGGGTTTGAGAGAAGGGAAGAGGAATTGAAGAAGAAGAAGAGAATGCTTAACTAAAGGAGGAAAACTTAAAAGCTACAGCCAGCGTGGGTTTGAGAAGAGGAATTGAAGAAGAAGAAGAAGAAGCTTTGTCTTGTTTGAGACTTTGCATCAATTTCCCCACTTTTGAGAATCAAACTTTTCTAAGGCAAGTGTTCTAACCCTATCCCATAGTAATCCTAATCTCTGTTTTCATTTTAATTCTACATAATTCGAAAGATTTTAGCTTAGTTTGATACAAAGCCATGAATCTGTAATTTTTTAGTAATCTGACCTCTATGAATTGTTTCGGACTTAACTGTTAACACCAAACTCTAATTTAGGCAAAACCTAATCAATTTGAAAGTAGACTCAGATCTTTATTTTGATACCTATATTGAATGATTTAGAGTTTAAATGCCTACTCAGACTTCTGTTTCAATGAACCTTACAGATTCTACAAAATAGGGACTGTAATTTTTGACCTTTTGTTGCTAAACTAATTATAACTTTCTGTTGAGAACTCAAAATCATGCAAAGTATGATTTATTAGAAACTAGACTCAAACATCTTTCTTTATTTACTTGAATTAAAATTTTTGGAATACAAATGTGAACTAAAACATATATTTTCATCAACCTTGTGGATTTAGTAAAACAGAGCTGATGTTTTTGGACCTTTCGCTATGAAATTATTTTGTAACTCCCTATTGTAAACTCTAATTCATACAAAACTTAATTTAAAACTAGATTAACACATCTTTCGAATGACACCTATTTTGTACAAATTGGAGTATATTTGGTTATCCAAATAATTCGTACAATATGCCTCTCAAATTCTACTAGAATCAAGCTTTGGTCGATTTCGCCTATTCTTGTTTCTTCTCTTTGGAAATTGATTTAAGCTAAAACCCTTACTTCAGTTAAGCTTTATATTATTACTTTAAATTCCTATATACTTTTATTCTTTAATTATATAGCAACGGAGTGAGCATATAAAGCACAGCAAGTGACTAACATATCTATGGCAAAGAGGATAGTTTCAAACAAATAATGTTTCAAAATACAAGGCAGAGATACAAGAGTTCAAAGATAGCCACTCATCGAATGCAGAATTACAATGTCATTTTGTTCAAAGAATGTTTCATTCTTCACAAGGGAGTAAAGGCTAATTGGGGTATATCATTGGTATAAGGAGCATATCCAAAGGAATATTTCAAAGCATAGCAAAGACAAACATTTTGAAGTATATCAAAGAACAAATATGAAACAGAAGCTCAAATGACACATATGATGTCACATTCATTTCAATCTTATCCAAAGCACACAAAGAAACACAACCAAAGCCTTAGATATCATGTCAAATATATAGAAGGTGAAGTGGAATCATAATATAATATGGTCCATCCATTTTTGAATGACCATCAAACATAAGTCTCCCATGTTTGGGAGCTCCATCCACCCATGTTTGAGTGAAGTCATAGAGGGCCGTAGAGCATCGCGGGCTCTAAGCATAACTCCTTTTACCATTTTTGGCAAAGGTTCACATTTATCCCAAAAACACTAGAGTACAAAAGGATATATAAACAATAAAATTGGGACATATCGGAAACACATGTAGAACAACGGAAGGCATGTGTCTATACGAAACATTATGATACAAACATGAACTTTACATAATAAAATCAGGTATATAAATAAATAAAGAATAAGAGTATATAGGAATTTAAAGAAATAATGTAAATCTCAACTGAAGTAAGGGTTTTAGCTGAAATTAATTTCCAAAGAGAAGAAACAAGAATTGGCGAAATCGACCAAAGCTCAATTCTGGTAGAATTTGAGATACATATTGTATGAATTATTTGGATAATCAATTATACTCTAATTTATACGAAATAGGTGTCATTCGAAAGATGTATCAATTTAATTTTAGGTAAATTAAGTTTTGCATAAATTGGAGTTTACAATAGGGAGTTACAAATAATTTTATAGCGAAAGGTCCAAAAACATCAGCTCTGTTTTAATGAATCCACAGGGTCGATGAAAACAGATGTTTCAGTTCGCATTTGTATTCCAAAAATTTCAAACCAGGTAAGTATAGAAAGTTTTTTGAGTCTAGTTTCCAATAAATTATACTTTATATGAATCTGAGTTCCAGTAGAAAGTTATAAGTAGTTTAGCAATAAAAGGTCATAAATTAGAATCCCTAATTTGTAGAATCTATAGGGTTAATTGAAATAGATGTCTTAGTTAGCATTTAAACTCAAAAGCAGTCAACATAGATATCAAAAGAAAGATCTTTGAGTCTACTTTCAAATGGATTAGTTTTGACTAAATCTAAGTTGGGTATTAAAAGTTAGGTCCAAAACAATGCATAGAGGTCAGATTACTAAAAAAATATAGATTCATGGCTTTGTATCAAAATTATAGATTCATGTTTGGTGTTAAGCTGAAATCTTTCGAATTATGTAGAACTAAAATGAAAACAAAAATTAGGATTACTATGTGATGGGGTTAGAACACTTGTCTTAGAAAAGTTTGATTCCCAAATATGAGGAATTAATGCAAAACCTCAAGCAAAGCAAAGTTTCTTCTTCTTCTTCTTTTCTTCTTCAATTCCTCTTCCATTCTCCTCTCAAACCCATACTAGTTGTAGCAAGTATCCCTCCTTTTTTAAGTTTTTCTTTAATCTCTCATCTAATTACTTGGGTTTGGCTAACACAAGGGTTGCAAGGTGGCAAGCATATATGAAAGGGGCTTACATGTCATCCATGCATGAATCAGTCTTATTATCACAATATTATCATTATCCAATTCCCATTGTATGGATCCATGGACATCACAATATATTTATACATCAAGCAATATAAAGTGAGAAAATATTATAATAAGAAAAAGATTATGTCATGTCACACGTGTCATCACTCATATAATTGGCTTGCAGGGCACCTATGACTTGCACTGCCCAAACTAGCGATGATACCATCAGAATATAGTCTCCTAAGCTATGTCAAGCTATGGTACCACTCAGGTAGGCATTGGTACCACCAGTACCTAGAAAACCTGGAGATTTAAATTTTTGGCTCTATTTCCAAAGCCATTTAGGGCCTATAAATACCTCTCTCATGCTTGCTTGATAGAGAATAAAAAGCTTGTGGTTTTAAAGTATTGTAAACTCTTGTAAAGTGTTGGGTCTCTTCCTCCTTGAGTCTAGAAGTTATTCTAAGGGAGGTGAGAGGTCTTTTGTAAATGAAGGGTGTAAGAGTTCTCTCCTAAACCTATGAATAGGAGAAAGAGTGGTAACATCTAGTCATAGGTGGGCATTTTACAAGCCAATCACATGAGTGATGACACATTTGACTTGACACACAGTCTTTTAACTTATTATTATTATTAGGTATTTTATCACTTTATATTGCCTATTGCTTGAATATATTATGATGTCCACGGATCTATGCAATGAGAATCAGATTGTGATAAGATCACGATAATGAAACCGATCTAAATAATCTCGGTCATAGGTTACTCGAGAGGGACATCGAGATAACCAGACAGACTTGTGTGTTGTATACCTTTCCATATGATGGATGTAGCTAGTCTCATAGCTGCTCGTATGGGGACACTAGAGATATAATACAGGTGTGTTGAATCTCATATTTTGATGATGAAATCAATTGGTAAATTATTTGATCAAATCTATATATTGAGAAAAGTGTGTAGGATTAACTACGATAGCAATCAAGGCATAAAACAAAATGAAGTGCCGGAGTTAAGGTCAAGATTTCGTTGAGAGTTCAAGAGTTCATTGGGAGTCCGAAGGTTCATCGGAAATGCAATCGGAATTGACCGAGAAGAAGCTCGTCAGAACTCGCCAAGAAGATTATCGTGAAGACCAGCTTACTAGAAGTCTGAGAGATTATCGGAAGTCCACCGGAAGATCATCGGAAGAAACCTAGACTTACCGGACTTATTTTGTTTAGTGTATGCCTTAAAAATTATAGTTAGCACATAATTAGGGTTAGGTTTGGGAGGTAATCCCATTAACCATGTTAAGGGCCAACTAGGCCCTTAATTGGATTGGTTTGGGTCGGATTCAAGGCCCAAACAGGTTGGTGAACCTTTTCAGGTGGTGGCACTGCCCAAGTGGGCGGTGGAACCATTTGAGGCTCAGCCTCCCAAATGGTCTTGGCGATGGTACCGCCCAAATTGGGTGGTAGTACCGCTGATAGTTAATGCTGTCAAGCGGTGGTACCGCCCAATCTCCAAGGCTCTATTAGGCGGTAGTACCACTAGACTGGGTGGTGGTATCGTCTAGTGTCGAAGTGTCAGGTGATGGTACCGCCCAGTACTACCGGTGGTATCGCCAATACCCCAAAAACCCGAGATGAGACACTTTTTGACTTCAATTTTGAAGTCATTAGGGCCTATCAATGCCCTAACCTTTTCTACATGAAAGGGCAACAAAAGTACAATCAAAGTGTAAAAAAATCTTTAAGTGTTGGGGTGTAAAAGTGTTGTAAAAGTGCAAAGAGTCCTCCCCCTCCCTCTCTTTAGCTTTGTAATAATCCAAGAAGAGGTGTGAGGCTTCTAAGGGTTATCTCCTAAATCCGTGAAAAGGAGAAAGTGCTGTAAAGAGGTGGTTGGTCTTCACCTATTGAAGGAAGACTATTAGTAGACGCTGGTGAATTCAATGGAAGAGGAATCGGAAGTGGATGTAGGTCACAACGACCGAACAATTATAAATTCCGGTGTGTTCATTCCTTCTTGCTATTTTTCTTTACTTGTGCTGCATTCTACTTTACTTCATTACAAATTGTCCAATCCTCTCTTCTCTACTCACTTAAGGGGTGCACTAATCTTTTTGTAGTTTTTCATGAACTTGCAGTAGTAGCTTATTAAACTGAGAAAGCCACGTAGCGATTTTATATTCCTCGGGGTCGGCCAGTTCTGCATTGCTTCAATTTTGGAGGGGTCAACCACTACACCTTCCTTAGATATGATATACTAAAGATATTCCACCTTTTGTTGAAAAAAGCTGCACTTCAAATTTTTGACAAAATAGAGCATGTTCTTACAAAATCGTCAAAATAAGTCGTAAGTGCTGAAAATGACTTTCAAGAGAAGGGTTGTAAATAAGGATATCGTCAAAGAAAACCAACACAAACTTACGAAGATAATTTCAAAAACTATCATTTATAAGGTTTTGGAAGGTGGAGGGAGCATTGGTGAGACCAAAGGGTATTACCAAAAATTCGTAGTGGCCGTTGTGTGTTCGATATGCGATTTTTGGTATGTCTTCTTCGCACACTCGTATTTGATGATACCCAGATCGAATTTCTAGCTTTATGAAGACTTATGCTCCCTCTAATTCATTAAGCAATTCATCTACTTCTAGAATAGGGTATTTGTCCTTGATGGTTATGCCATTGAGAGCTCGGTAATTAACGCACATTCGTTATGTTTCGTCCTTTCGTACGAGGAGCACCGGTGAAGAGTAGGGGCTGCAACTTGGCCGAATAACTCCCATTTTGAGCATCTCTTTTACAATCCTTTCTATTTCATCCATCTAAAGATGTGGATACTGATATAGCTGACTATTTTCTGGAGGTTTATCCAGAAGAATCGGTATATAATGATCATGCCGATGGGTAGGAGGTAGGTTACGTGGTTCATCAAATATATCTAAAAATTCAGTAAGCAAAGGAAGTAGGTTTGGATCTTCAAATTCTGTTGGCTATCCCTTAGTTTGCTGCTCAAGTTGTACCAAAAAGTCATCGCATGCTTTGTGCAAAACCTTCTCTATTCGTTGTGTGCAAATCATCGTTACATCGCCCCCTCATTTCCCGTGCAATATCACCTGTTTCCCCTTACTGTAAAATTTCATAATTAGGCT
The DNA here is from genome assembly GCA_001649415.1 of Musa itinerans. NCBI lineage: Eukaryota > Viridiplantae > Streptophyta > Magnoliopsida > Zingiberales > Musaceae > Musa > Musa itinerans. The sequence continues at coordinate 8,737 of LVTN01002429.1, forward strand.
AATGTAAAATTTCATAATTAATTTTATAAAATTTTAAAAAACATCACCTAATATTGTCAGCCATTCAATGCTGAGCATGGCCTCATAATCATCAAGAGGGAGGAGGAAGAAATATGCAATTATCTCTTGGTCCTACAGCAATAGTTTCACTCGCGGGCACCTATGATCACACTTTAAAATTCGTCCGTCGGTGACCTGAACGTCGAACCTGCTTCAATTCTCTATAGGTAAGGCCATTCAAATAGCAACCTTTCTGTTCATAAAATTATTAGTGCTCCCGGTGTCAATAAGAATGGTGATAGGTTGTTGCTTCAGAAGTCCTCCCACTTTCATCGTTTGCGGGTTCACATAACCGGCAAGGGCATGCATATCAATCGGATGTTGTTCTTCATCCGTGACCTCTTCCTCATGCTCCTGGACCTCCTCCTCCGTGTCTTCAAGAGGTTCAATCACTAGGAGGTGGCCCCTTTTGCAGCGATGATCGCGGTTCCATGGCTCATCGCAATGCCAACAAAGACCCTTTTTGCTGATCGGTCACGTAGTTCTTCTCTTGTTAATTTTTTTGGTAGGGAAGGATGGCTGGGAGCATAAGGAGGTTTATATGCCATGGGCCTAGGAGAGGTTCTCATTCTCCAAGCATCTTGGTTGAGCCGTTCTTCTTGTATTTGGGCGCAAGAAATTGTAGCTATCACGGTATAGGGCTACCGTGCCTTAACCTCCCCTTTTATCTTTGGCTTGAGTCCTTCCATGAATGTTCCTAACAATTAACAGTCAGTCCAATCACGAGCAAGGTAGGATAGCTTCTCAAATCTGGTTTGGTACTCTTGAATCGTAGAGGTTTGTTAAATCTTTGCGAGTTGGCCATCGATATTTTCATACTCCATAGGTTCGAAACGATTCAGCAGTGCGTTCTTAAATTAATTCTATGTCGAAGCTTCATGATTGTATTCCAGCCAATTGTACCATTGAATAGCATCTCCTTGAAGGTGGATGATAGTAATTTCTACCATAGCATCATCCGACATTTGGCAGTAGCGAAAGTAATGTTCAGCGCGTGAAATCCACCCAGCCGGGTCTCCTTCCCATCGCGGGAAGTCCACCGTCATGCATGGCTGAAGCATGTCTGAGGGCTGTCCCTCCTTCTCTACAGGCCTCTATAAACTCTCTCCTTGCTAAAACTTGGTTGGACTAGGTGGTTGTCCAATTCTGAATTTTGTAAACAAAGAACGCAATTTGTCCTCCAAGCGTAATTCAAGCCGCGATTCAATCCGAGATTCCAATGCTTCAAATTTGGCATCAATTGGATCTTGAGAAGCCATAGCATATGCCTGTAATGAATTTGGCATCAATTGGCATCAAATTTGGCATCAATTTGTTGATGAGTTAATGGCATGGGGTGGTGGAAGGTTCGAAAATTGAGGATCACGGAAAGGTACTGCAGCAGATTTTTACATCTAAAGTGTAGCAGTTTGGACGTAATAGATTAATGGTTTATATTGAGAATTTTTTAATGAAACCAAAGGAAAATCCTATTGAATCTCGGATTTTGGTGATGAAACCAAATGATAAGTGTTTATGATTTGATCTGCATTTTGAGTGATGCAGAAAGTTTCGATCAGGGAGAGACAATTAAAGCAGGAAGAATCATGTTGGACCAGAGATAAACATGTTAGAAGATTAGATGTCGAGTTGAAGGATCGATCGACATATCAGAAGAAGGCTTCAGGCCGTAGGTTCGGGCATATGGCCAAAAAGAGCGAAAATTGAGCTAAGTAAATCGGAGTTGTGGAGGTCAATTGGGCGATTAGGCAATAGGCCGCAAGAGAGGATGATGCACCAAAGATTCGGATGAAGCACCGATGAACCAATAACATGTCGGATAATATTTGATTTACTTTATAATAATTGTCTAGATCGAAGTAAGTTTTAAGAGTGCAAGATTAACTATGATAGCGATCAAGGCATAAAGCAAAATAAAGCCTCGGAGTTAAGAAAGATATTTTATTGGGAGTTTGAGAGTTCGATGGAAGTCCAGACATTCGTCGGAAGTTCTATCGGAATTGATCGAGAAGTCCAGGAGCTTTCCAAAGAAGCTCATCAGAACTCACCAAGAAGATCGTCGTGAAGTCCAGGAGCTTGCCAAGAGTCTATTGGAACATTGCCGAGAGATCGTCGGAAGCTCGCCAGAAGAAACCTAGACTTACGGACTTATTTAGCTTAGTAAATGTCTTAAAATTCATAGTTAGCACATAATGGGTTGGAATTGGGCCAACTCAATTAGGGGTCAATTGGGCCTAAGTTTGGGCTATGTTGGGCCAAGTGCAAGGCCTAAACAGTGACCTAACATGTGGCACCGTCATGGCATAATCTTGAGACAGTGTCAGGCAGTGGTATCGCCGAGTGATAGTATCATGTAGTGGTACCGCCCAGATACAGTCTTCCAAGTGATGGTATCGCTAGACTGGACGGTGGTACCACCAGATTGGGTGGTGGTACCGCCTAGTGTTAGTGCTATAGGCGATGGTACCGCCAGGACCCGGGATGAGACACTTTTAGGCTCTAAATTTGAATCCACTTGAGGCCTATAAATACCCCTCTTATCCCTGGTTAACTTATGCAAGAATCGAGAGTGAAAAAGGAAGAGAATGCTGTTGTAATCTTGTGTGAACTCCTCAAACTCTAAGTGTTAGTAAAGTTTAAGAAAGGAGATTGTGAGGGTGTAAAGGTTCTCTCCTGAACTTGTCAAAAGGAGAATATAATTGTAAAGAGGTGATTGGTCTTTGCCTATTGAAGGAAGGCCAATAGTGGATGTCGGTGGCCTCGATGGAAGAGGAATCGGTAGAGTGTATATAGGTCACGACGACCGAACCACAATAAAAATCAAGTTTGTATTTCTTTTGAGCAATTTACTTTAACTGCAAACTGCCTTCTTATTACTTTCACTACACTCCCTTACGCTTCCGAGTTGATATCTTTTTGATCGATTTTAAACGTACGAAATTTTTTCAAAATCGATGTAAATTTATTCTCTGCACTAATTCACCCCCCTCTTAGTGCCGACTCGATCCTAACTGTTGGTATCAGAGTCACATTATTTCTCATTTGGTTTAATACCCAAGAGAAATGGCTCTTTTCGGCTTTCAAGTGGGTTTTTCTATCATTCGATGGGATGGACTATACTTATTGGAAAACTCGAATGAGAGTTTTCTTACTTTCTTTAGATTTAAATTTATGGAATATAATCGAATTTGGTTTCCAAAAATCTTCTCTTCCAATGAACGATTGGAATGAGTTGGAGAAGAAGACTTTCTCTTTAAATGCAAAGGCTATTAATGCCTTATTTTGTGCCTTAGACAAAAATGAATTCAAAGAGAAGTAATACTTGCCAAATTACTAGTTTGCATGTTGTAAAATAATGTAAAATTTTGCTAGCTTACACTTTGCAAAGGAAGCAAAAATCACACTTCTTAAAAGAGAAGAAAGAACATGCTAACTTGAACACCACCAAAAATTGCTAGCTTGCCTATCTTAAGAAGCAAAAATGCAAACTTATAAAATTTGGAATCTTGCATATCTTTAATATTAATAATGATTTGGTGATTATGCATGTTGTAGAGTAATGAAAAAATTTGCTAGCTTGTATGTTGTAAAACTTGCATATCTCAAAAACTAGTTAGATGTACTTCTCCTTTTTGTTGATGACAAAGGGGGATAAGTATGATAATGTTATGCATGATTTTATGATCACATGATTGCATTAACTTGAATTCAATTTGAATTCAAGGTTTTATCAATATAGCATATTGATAGGGGGAGTTAAGGTTAACTCCATCATCAATTGGTTGTCATCATCAAAAAGGAGGGGATTGTTGAATCTTAGATTTTGATGATGTAACCAATTGATTAGGGATTATGATTTGATCTATGTTTTGAGTGACGCAAAAAGCTTCGATCAGGGAGAGACAATTAATGTAGGAAGAATCATGTTGGGCCGGAGATAAACATGTCAGAAGATTGGTCGTCGAACCGAAGGATCGATCGACGTATCGACAGAAAGTTTCGGGCCTTGGGTTTGTGTATCGGGCCAAGAAGAGCAGAAATTTCGCCAAGTAAATTGGTGTTGCGGAGGTTAATTGCCTGATTGGGCAATAGGCCGCAAGAGAGGACAATGCATTGAATATTCGGACGAAGCACCGATGAACCAATGATATGTCGGACAACATTTGATTTGCTTCATATTTATAATTCGTTACTAGTTCTGGCAAGACCTAGGAGATTGGCGAGAGGTGAGATAGACCTCAAGATGGGCAATGGAGCAAAAGTTGCTATAGTAGCTATTGGCGAGGTCGCCCTACATCTACCTAGTGGAGCTATTATTGCATTAGATGCATACTATTTTGTTCCTTCTATTATCAAAAATATTATTTCTATTTCTTGTTTGATAGTTAGTGGATATAAATTAGTTTTTTAGAACAATAATTTTTTAATATTATTAGATGATGATATTATCACGAGAGGAACATTACATAATTATTTGTTTATACTAGACATTGCTCCACATATCATGAATGTAAGTGTATCCAAGAGGAAATGAGATGAGGAAAATAGTGCATACCTATGGCATTGTAGGCTAAATCACATCCATAAGGGAAGGATTCAAAAGTTGCTAAAGAATGGAAATCTAAATCCATTCGACTCTGAGTCATATGCAACTTGCGAGACTTGCCCTCATGAAAAACTGACCAACTCTCCATTTCGTGGAACTGGAGAGAGATCCACTAAGTTGTTGGAACTCATACAAAGTGATGTATGTGGACCCATGTCAACTTATGCCATAGGTGGTTACTCCTACTTTATAACTTTTACTCATGATTTTTCAAGGTATAGACATATGTGAACTTGATAAAGTACAAGTCCGAGGCCATTGAGAAATTCAGAGAGCATATAAATGAAGTGGATAACCAGACTGGAAAGAGTATCAAGACTCATCGATTAAATCGAAGAGGTGAGTACTTGAGTATATAGTTCACCCAGTTCCTCAAGGATCATGGGATTCTAACCTAATGGACTATTGAATCTCAAATTTTGATGATAAAATCAATTAGTAGATTATTTGATCAAATCTATATGTTGAGAAAAGTGTACAGGATTAACTATAATAGCGATCAAGGAATAAAGCGAAATGAAGTATCAGAGTCAAGATCGTGATTTCGTTGGGAGTTCGAGAGTTCGTCGAGAGTTCGGAGGTTCGAAGCAAATGCTACTGGAATTGACCGAGAAGAAGCTTGTCGGAACTTGCCAAGAAGATTGTCATGAAATCCAGGAGATTGCCGGGAGTCTATTGGGAGATTGTCGAGAGATCGTTGGAAGTCCGCCGAAAGATCACCAAAGTTCGCTGGAAGAAACCTAGACTTACTGACTTGTTTTATTTAGTGTATACCTTAAAAATCGTAGTTAGCACATAATTAGGGTTAGGATTAGGAGGTAATCCCATTAAATTTGAATAAATTTGAATAACAAGACAATCATTTTCAAAATTTTTAATAAATAATGTAGTATCGACCTTGCCTTTAGAGAAATTATTTTGGATAAGAAAGGAGCTAAGTCTCTGATAACAAGCCCTTGGGACTTGTGTTAATCCATATGGAGCTTTAGTTAACTTAAACATATGATTAGGAAAAAGAGATTTATCAAATCTGGGTGGTTGTTCAACATATACTTCTTCGAAAATAAAACCATTTAAGAAATCACTTTTAACATCCATTTGAAATAACTTAAAATTGTTACTACTAGCATAGGCAAGGAGCATCCTTTTGGCTTCTAATCTTGCCACAGGAGCGAAGATTTTTTCATAATCGATACCTTCTTCTTGGTTGAAATCCTTAGCCATTAATCTAGCCTTGTTTCTAACCATGATACCAAATTCATCTTGCTTGTTTCTAAAGACCCAATTAGTACTAATAACTAAATGGTCACTAGGTCTCGGAACAAGCTTCCATCGTTTCTCTCAAATTAGTTCAACTCTTTTTGTATTGTGATAACCCATGAATCATCTTTCAAGACTTTATCAATGCATTTTGGTTCAATTTGAGAAAGAAAAGCGACATTGGCACAAAAATTTTTAAAAGAAGAATGAGTTTGAACACCCTTTGATGTGTCCCCTATAATTAGCTCATTAGGAAGAGCATTTACATACTTCCATTCCTTAGGTAAGGATGTTTCGGAAGAAGATGTATCCAAGTTGCTAGTTGGAGGAGAGGTTTCATTCAAATTCAAAGCATCAAAATTAAGATCATCATCAAAATCATTTTTCTTAAATTTGAAAACTTCATTAAAGGCAACATAAATAGACTCTTCTATAACCAAGGTTCTTTTGTTAAAGACACGAAAGGCTTCAGAAATAGAAGAATAGCCAAGAAAAATGTCTTCATCGAATTTTGCATTAAACTTTCCTAAGCCATTTCATGCATGTTTGACACCTTGCAACCCTTGTATTAGCCAAACCCAAGTAATTAGATGAGATATTAAAGAAAAAACTAAAGTTTCTTTAACCAACATTAGTTTGAGAAGAAAAGGGAAGAAGAAGAAGAAGAAGAGGAAGAGGAAGTTTTGCTTGAGGTTTTGCATCAACTCCCCACATTTGGGAATCAAACTCTTCAAAGGCAAGTGTTCTAACCCCATCCTATAGAAATCCTAATCTCTGATTTTATTTTAATTCTATAAAATTTGAAAGATTTTAGCTTAGAACCAAACCTTTCTTTCATTTTGATACAAAGCCATGAATTTATAATTTTTTAGTAATCTGACCTCTATGCATTGTTTCGGACCTAAATTTTAGTACTAAACTCTAATTTTGGCAAAGCCTAATCCATTTGAAAGTAGACTCAAAGATACCTAGATTGAATGATTTGGAGTTTAAATGACTACTAAGATTTTTGTTTCAATTAACCCTACAAATTCTGCAAAATAGAGAATGTAATTTCTGACCTCTTGTTGCTTAACTGCTTATAACTTACTGTTGGGAACTCAGATTTATGCAAAATATGATTTACTAGAAACTAGACTCAAAATTCTTCATGTGCCTACATGATTTGAAATTTTTGGAGTACAATTACAAACGGAAACATATGTTTTTATCGACCCTATGGATTCAGTAAAATAGAGCTGATGTTTTCAAACCTTTTGCTACGAAATTATTTGTAACACTATGTTGTAAACTTCAATTCATATAAAACTTAATTAACCTAAAACTAGATTGACACATCTTTAGAATGATGCCTATTTTATATAAATTGGAGTATAACTAGTCATCCAAATAATTCATACAATCAGTCTCTTAAATTCTGTCAGAATCGAGCTTTGGTTGATTTTGCCTCTTCTTGTTTCTTCTCTTTGGGAATTGATTTCGGCAAAAACCCTTACTTCAATTGAACTTTACATTATTGCCTTAAATTTTGGTATAATCTTGTCCTTCAATTATTTGTATACCAGAATCTATTATGTAAAGTTCATGTTTGTATCGCAACGTTTCGTATAGGTACATGCATTCCATTGTTTCGCATATGTTACGCCTTAAATTCACCTCTTCTTGTTTCTTCTCTTTGGAAATTGATTTTAGAAAAAACCCTTACTTCAATTGAACTTTACATTATTGCCTTAAATTTTGGTATAATCTTGTCCTTCAATTATTTGTATACCAGAATCTATTATGTAAAGTTCATGTTTGTATCGCAATGTTTCATATAGGCACATGCATTCTATTGTTCTACATGTGTTTTCGATATGTCCCAATTTTATTATTCACTATCCTTTTATATTCCGATGTTTGTGGGATAAATGTGAACCTTTACTAGAAATGGTAAAGGGAGTTATGCTTAGAGCTCGCGATGCTCTGTTGGCCCCCTATGACTTCACTCATACGTAGGTGGATGGAGCTCCCAGACATGGGAGACTTATGTTTGGTGGTTATTCGAAAATGAATCTACCATATTATGTTATGGTCCGACTTCACCTTCTATGTGTTTGACATAATATCTAAAGCTTTGGCTATGTTTCTATGCATGCTTTGGATAAGAATGAAATGAATGCAACGTCATGTGACATTTGAGCTTTTGTTCATGTTTTGTTCTTTGATATGTTCCGAAATATTTACATGTCTTTGTTATGCCTTGAAAAATACCATATGCTATCGATATGCTCCTTATGCCAATGATATACTCCAATTACCTTTCCTCGATTATATTAACAAAACATGCTTCGAACAAAACGACATCGTAATTCTGAATTCAAACAACACATGCTTCTGTTTCATCTTGTATCTCTGCTTTGTATTTTTGATACCTTATTTATTTGAAAACTATTATTTTTGCTATGGATATGTTAGTCACATGCTGAGCTTTATATGCTTACCCCGTTGCTATATAAATTTTTCAGAATAGCTTATCGCTTGCTAAAATGTGTAAATTCGGTTGAGGCAATGGAAAGCTAGAAGATTTTGGGGCAAATATTTTGTACTTGATAGGTTGATGTTGTATAAGTTCTTTTTGTGTGTAATGAAATATCAATGACAAATCTAGTTTAATGTATCTTGTAAATATTTGGAAGGTACCCCTTACGTCGGGATTTTGGGAATGTTAAGTTTAAATTGTGTAATGATATAGACATGTAGTACATGTTGGTTTTGTGATTATATAGATTATCACTCTTATGGATTTATAATATGGTTATGGTTTAGTTGTGTTGGCTTTGGATTTTGTGATACATTAAGTGATATGATAGTATGATTATAAATTGCATAGGTTTTATAAATTATGGATTATATAAGTGAATTTTGACTTAAGTGTTTTCTTAGTAGCCTCAAATGTGTTTTTGGATCCTGGATTGTTTGTTTAATTATAATATTATCAATTTTGATTTAGGTTCATACCTCCTAGATAATAATTAAATTCAGGGGGGCATGACAATTACGGGCCCAGTTGGCCCTTAATAGGTTTAATGGGATTACCTCCCAAACCTAACCCTAATTATGTGCTAACTACAATTTCTAAGGCATACACTAAATTAAACAAGCTCGGTAAATCTAGGTTTCTTCCGGCGATCTTCTAGCAAACTTCTGATAATATCTCGGCAATCTTCCAGCGGACTCCCAATGAGCTCCTAGACTTTACGATGATCTTCTTGGCGAGTTCCGATGAGCTTCTTCTCGATCAATTCCGGCAGCATTTCTAACGAACCTCCGGACTTCCGATGAACTCTTGAACTCCCAACGAAATCTCGATCTTGACTCTGGCACTTCATTTTGCTTTATGCCTTGATCACTATCGTAGTTAATCCTGCACACTTTTCTCAACATATAGATTGGATCAAATAATTTACCAATTGATTTCATCATCAAAATTTGAGATTCAACATCCATATCATGTCACATGTGCTATCACTCATGTGATTGGCTTGCAGGGTGCCAATGACTAGCAATCTCCCACTTGACCTAAAGTCAAACACCTATGTGTCTAATTCCCATCAGACCCTTATGAAGCTCAAAAATAAATCTGAGACAATAGCTTTGTAGTGGATCTACGATGTTATCTTTCGAATGAAACTCTTTCCACTACTACATCTCTATGGGCCATGATCTCCCTAATAAGTTGCAACCTCTTCCGAACACTTCTGATAAGACCCAGGTTCCCTTATTTGAGCAGTCGCCCCGTAGATGTCACAATATAAGAGAATCAACTCCTCGCCGCCCGGCACGACTCCTAGATCTATATAGAACTTCTTCATCCAGACTCCCTCATTTGCTGCCTCTACTGTAGTAACGTACTTCGCCTATGTGGTTGAGTCAGTAGTAGTATTTTGCTTAGAACTCTTCCAACATACTTCTCCTCCATTTAGGGTGAACATATACCACAAATTAGACTAGCTATCATTGACATCAAATTAGAAATTTGAGTCTTTATAGCCATCAACCCTGAGGCTACCACCTCCATATACCAGTAAAAGATCCTTAGTCCTTCTCAAGTACATAAGGATACACTTTACTACTTTTCAGTACTTCAAGCTTAGATTCACTTGATATCTGCTCATGACACTTAGAGCATGTGCTATATCAGGCTTGGTAAATAGCATGGCATACATGATAGACCCTATCACTGACGCATAGGACATCTTATCCATATTTGCCCTTTCTTTAGGAGTCTTTGGGGACATACTCCTAAAAAGCAATATCCCATGTCTCATCTGTATGAGACCTATCTTGGAATTTTCCATGTCAAACCTTTTGACGATGGTGTCAATATACCTGGATTGGGACAAAGCAAGCATCCTCTTAGATATATCTCTATGGATCTGAATCCCCAAGATATATGATGCCTCTCCTAAGTTCTTCATGGAGAAGTGTCTAGATAACCAAGCTTTTATTATGGATAGCATTTCTATATCATTCCCAATGATCATGATGTCATCCACATATAACACCAAGAAGGTGATAGCGCTCTCACTTACCTTCCTGTACACATAAGGCTCATCTTTATTCTAAACAAAGTCATAAGATCTGATCGCCTCATCAAATCTTATGTTCCAACTTTAAGAAGCTTGCTTTAGTCCATAAATAGACCTAAGTAACCTACATGTTAGGAAATCTAGGGACGACATCATAGGCACAACGGAAGAACGTAAAACAAAAACCCTAAATTTCCTAATATGTGTTCGTCGTACTACGCAAAAACTCGCGACACAAAAAACCACGTGTGAGATAGTTGTGTTACTTAGGGAGATCATATATTCTTGAATGTATGAAGATCTGTAGGAGTGGATGAAGGAAGTCAAGCATCCTCCTCTCTAGCGGTAATCCACACAACATGGCTACAACGACGCTCCTCAAATCTCCAGGCCTGCTATCTGAGTTGGAGAAGGGGAGAGGAGAATAGGAGGTGGCTACTAAGAAGCCCCAGCCTATGGGTCATTATTTCCCTCGTATTTATAGAGGCCCCTAGTTAACCCTAATGGATCCTATCCTATTATGTATTGGATCTCCATCTAATTACCTAAGCTTCTTAGATTAGTAGATCTCTACCCAATAATCTCTTATTAGCTCCTATTGAATCTCATCCATGGGATCCAATAATTCATGGGCTTATCGGATATCCAATAAGATAGGGGCTCCAATAGATATCTCATATCTGAACCTCTACTCGTCGCAACAACTACCATATGTGTGTGACCCTCTATACCCAATATCGAGCTGGCCGTGAGTCATACTTGTCAGAACTCCTTTTGGCTTAGTGAATTATTATCTCCATAATAATTTACTCGACTCATCAACTACGGATGTACTAGGCCACTACGCTACAGTCTCTAGACGATATAGAGAAATCCAATCATTTGGACCTATTTATCCTCAATTACCGTGTAACTATAGTCCCTCAACCATCTAAGTCCTAGAGACCATATATTGGGCATGGTGCTATCAGGCCCATACGGTTTCTCCTTGAGTCTCGCTCTAATCGGATTCTTCTATAGAACTCTTTCTCTCTCAATCTGAATAACCTTAGCCAAGGATTTGTTTCAGCAAGAACATATGAGATATTCCTCTCATGATATCGAGAGCGGATGATCCTCTATCGACACTCAATAGCCCTCGTAAGGTTGGCTACCACTCCCAATAACCAGCTGTACTAGATTTGAAACTTCCAAACCTATAAGTCCGGTATCAAAGAGTGGAGTACTCATATAGGACATCCTTGGTGTCTCAAGTCTAAGGACCAGATACACTATTGGAATTACAAATTCGCTGTCTGATAATAAGGCATTATCAACCATCCAGTATTCTATGAGCGGATCAATCAGTGAACTCATTCTCCAATGAGCACCTACACTATTTCTTTAGTATCCCCACACGAGCAACTATGAGACCAACTGCCTCCATCATATGAACTGGTATATAGTACACCAGTTTGTCCAGTTATCTTGATGTCCCTCTAGAGTAACTTTTGACATAGATTATTTAGGGTGTGTATTTAAAGGCAAATCAGTCTTAAAATCATGATCCGATTCCCATTGCATAAATCCACGGACATCACAATATATATGCATATATGCAACAAGAAATATAAAGTGATAAAAATATTAAAATATAATTAGCAAAAAGAATGTGTATCATGTCACACGTGCCATCACTCACGTGATTGGCTTGTAGGGCGCCTATGACTAGCGATCTCCCACTTGACCTAAACCCAATCACCTATGTGTCTATTCCCCATCAGTCCCTTGTGACGCTCAAAGACAATTTGAGACAACGACTTTGTCAATGGATTTGCGATGTTATCTTCAAATGGAACTCTTTCCACTTCTACATCTTCTTGGGCCACGATGTTATAACCCTTGCGGATTCTAAGCTTGGGGTTGATCACTTTAGGGGATCGGCCTCCCTGAAACTCTATAGGGGTTCCTTCCTCCAGGTTGCTGCTCAAAGGCTATTAAAAAGATTCATCTATTCCTTCAAAAGAGGATGAATATATAACTATTTATAGGGCTCTAAACCCCAACTCCTAATAGGACTCCTACTCAAGACTCCTACTTCTAACCAACTCCTAATGCTTCTCTAAGAAGCAACCTCCAAACTAATCCTAACCTTAGCCGGCCTCTTCACCTCTTTAATAGGGTCGGGCAGGTAGGTTTTACATGAATGCCCCTTTCAATGAAACTCAATTAGGACTCTCATAGCTAGAGTCCTAACAGACCCACCCTCTTTAAATCAGCCTTGTCCTCGAGGTTGATGATCAATGAATTCTGAGAATTTGATCTTCAAGTCATCATATTTCCCCCAAGTGGCATCTTCTACTGGTAGGTTCGCCCACTCTATTAGCACTTCAGTAGTGGGTCGTCATCGAGTCATGATCTGTCTATCAATAATGACACTCGGCTAGGTCTGGAGTTCTCCTTGGGTAGTCATATTTGGTAGATGGATTTAGGCTATCTTGTTTTGTCCCAGTTGGACCTTTAAACACGACACTTGGAAGACTGGATGGATTCGGGAGCTAGCGGGTAAGTCCAATTTATGTGCTAATACTCCGATGAGCTCCAAAATTTAGTAGGGTCCATAGAACCGAGATGAAAGCTTCATAGATACTCTAGTTTGGATTGATGTTTGCTTGTATGGCTGGAGACGTACGAAGACCCAATCTCCTACAAAATATTTTTTCACATTTGTGTTGATCATATTGCTATTTCATCCTTGCTTAAGCTACAGTGAGATTATCTTTTAGCAACTTTAGCATTTTGTCTCTGTCCTGTAGTTCCCTATCAACTTGTTCTACTTTAGAGGTATCCAACACATATTTTGGGATCATAGTGGGAGGTCAGCCATACATAGCCTCATAGGGAGTCAATTTTGTAGATGGATGATAAGTTGTATTATACCACCACTCATCCTAGGGAAGCCACTTTGTCCACTCTTTTGACCAGTCACTAGTGAAGCATCTGAGGTATATCTCCAAGTACCTATTCACCACTTCAGTTTGGCTGTCAGTTTGTGGGTGATACGTCGTACTTAATTTCAATTTAGTGCCCTATATCTGGAATAACTCTACCCAAAATTTACTTTTGAAGACCCTATCATGATCACTTATAATAGATCTCGGCATCCCATGCAATTTTATAATATTCTCTATAAAGATTCGAGTAATACTAGAAGTAGTGTAGGGATTACGAACAGTACAAAAGTGAGCATACTTTGTAAGGCGATCAACCACGACAAGAATTGTACCTTTTCCTTGTGATGAGGGAAGCCCTTTGATGAAGTCAGTTGATATATCAGTCCATATTATGTCCAGGAAAGGTAAAGGTTGTAGCTTTCCAGGACTTGCCACTATCTAACCTTTATGTCATTGACATACATCACATTGTGCCACAAATTTAGCAATAATATTTTTCATCCCTACTCAATAAAAATTTAGCTTCATTCTCTTATAGGTTCTAAGGAACCTGGAGTGCCCGACCGTAGGTGTGGAATGCATCTCTTGAAGGATGGTCTTTATGCAAGTAAAATTTGGCACAAGCATAATGTGTCCTTTATAGCGCAATTCTTTTAAGTCCCAACTGTAATGAGCCACGAAGCTTGGTGTTTCCTCTAATTTTTTTATAATCTTACTGATCTCTAGATCATCCTGCCATTCTCTCTTAATATCCTCAAGGAAGTCACTAGTTGGAAGTGAAACAGCCAAAAATTCAACTTGCTCGGGTAGCCACGAAAGTGCATCTGCAATAATATTCTCTTTCCCCTTTTTGTAAGTTATTCCATAATCATATCCAAGAAGTTGTGTTACCCATTTTTGCTACTCGGGGGAAGATATTTTCTACTCTAATAAATATTTTAGGCTTTTATGGTTAGCCTTAATTTGAAAGCGTCGCCCGATCAAGTATGGTCTTCATTTGGTTATCGCATGCACAATCGCAAGCATCTCCTTATCGTAAATAGTCATCCTAAGATGGGAAGGAGATAATGCCTCATTGGTATAAGTGAGGGGGCGGCCATCTTGCATTAGTATAGCGCCAGTTTTGACTCCGGAGGCATCGGCTTCAATAACAAAAGTCTTGGCGAAGTCGGGTAGCGCTAGTACGAGCGTTGTCATTATTGCAACTTTAAGTTCGTCGAAGGCAGTGGTGGCTTTGTTCGACCATTGTAAAGCATCTTTTTCTAGCAAGGAAGTAAAGGGTGCACTGATCTTTCCATAGTTTTTCATGAACTTTCAATAGTAGCCTGTTAAACCAAGAAAACCACGTAGCGATTTTATGTTCCTTGAGGTAGGCCAATTCTGCATTGCTTCAATTTTAGAGGGGTCCACCACCACACCTTCCTCTAATATGATATGCCTAAGATATTCCACCTTCTATTAAAGAAAGTTGTACTTCAATTTTTTGACAAAAAGAACATGTTCTCGCAAAATCTTCAAAACAAGTCGTAAGTGCTGAAAATGACTTTCAAGAGAAGGGTTATAAATAAGTATATCGTCGAAGAAAACCAGCACAAACTTACGAAGATAATTCCAGAAAATATCATTTATAAGGCTTTAGAAGGTGAAAGGAGCATTGGTGAGACCAAAGGGCATTACCAAAAATTCGTAGTGGTCATTGTGTGTTCGAAAGGCGGTTTTCGATATGTCTTCTTCGCACACTCGTATTTGATGATACCCAGAACAAAGGTCCAACTTTGTAAAGACTCATGCTCCCTTTAATTTATCAAGCAATTCATCTACTACTAGAATAGGGTATTTGCCCTTGATGGTTATGCTGTCGAGAGCTCGGTAATCAACGCACATTCGCTATGTTCCATCCTTCTTTCATACGAGGAGCACTGGTGAAGAGTAGGGGCTACAACTTGATCGAATAACTCATGTTTCTAGCATCTCTTTTACAATCCTTTCTATTTCATCCTTCTAGAGATGTGGATACTAATATGGCCAAGTATTTCCTAGAGGTTTGCCCGGAAGAATCAGTATACACTGATCATGCCGACGAGTAGGAGGTAGGTTATGCGATTCATCAAATATATCTGAAAATTTAGCAAGCAAAGGAAGCAGATTTGGATCTTCAAATTATATTGGCTCTCCCTTAGTTTTCTGCTCAAGTTGTACCAAAAAGCCGCTGCATGCTTTGTGCAAAACCTTCTCCATTCGTTGTGTGCAAATCATCGTTATGTCGCCTCTACGTTTCCCATGTAGTATCACATGTTTTCCCTTATTATAAAATTTCATAATTAGTTTCACAAAATTCCAGTAAATATCATCTAATGTTGTCAACCATTCGATGCCGAGCACGGCCTTATAATCATCAAGAGGGAGGAGGAAGAAATATGCAATTATCTCTTGGTCCTATAGCAATAGTTTCACCCGCGGGCACCTATGATCACACTTCAAAATTCATCTGTCGGTGACCTTAACTTCAAACCCACTGTAATTCTCGATAGGTAAGGCTATTAGAACAGTAACCTTGCTGTTCATAAAATTATTAGTACTCCCGGTGTCAATAAGAACAGTGATAGGTTATGTTAGGAACGAGTCGGCACTAAGAGGGAGAGTGAATTAGTGCAGCGGTAAAAATCACATCAGTTCTAAAAACCTTTTCATTTTGTATGATAAAACTGATTTTGGAAACTTGCTCAACTTGAAAGTGTATTCGTAAATGTAATAAAAGCACAATAAGAATGAGAGAGAGTTTGCAGTAAAGATAAATAGCAAAACAGAAATGCAAACCGATTTATAGTGGTTCGGTCGTCGTGACCTACATCCACTCCTCCGATTCCTCTTCCGTCGAGGCCACCAGCATCCACTATCGATCTTCCTTTAATAGGCGAAGATCAACCTCCTTCTTACACCCCTCATCTCCTTTTTACAGGTTTAGGAGTCAACCTTTACAAGCACACACACTCCTCTCTAAACAGAATTCTAAAGTTAGATCTAGAGGAGGGATTTCTCAAGTGATTTCTATGGCATTTTCTCACTTTAAAACTCTCTGTGCTTATATGTGTTAACTAGAGATGAGAGGGATATTTATAGGCTTCAAGTTGATTCAAACTTGGAGCCTAAAAAAGTCTCATCCCAGGTTTCCTAGGTATTGGCGGTACTATCGCTGTAGGATCTGCTACTAGGCGGTACCACCACCAAACAGGGGCAGTACCACCACTGGCAGCTTTGTTGCAGGTGGTACCATCGCCCAGCCTAGGCGATACCACTGCCCAGATTTCCTGGGGTGCTGTTCCCCAGCCAGGGTTTCAGCACCCTGGTTGGGCCTTGAATCTGACCTAAACCAGCCCAACTTCGGGCCCAGTTGGCCCTTAACAGAGGTGATGGGATTACCTCCCAATCCCAACTCCAATTATGTGCTAACTACGATTCCTAAGACAAAATCGGAGCAAGATAAGTCTGGTTTCTTCCACAAGCTTCCGGTGATCTTCCGGCGAACTTCCGACGATCTCTCGGTAATATTCCGACGGACTCCCGGCAAGCTCCTGGACTTCATGACGATCTTCTTGGCGAGTTTCGATGAGCTTTTTTGGCAAGCTCCTGGACTTCTTAGTTGGTTTTGGTAGAACTTCCGACGAACATCTAGACTTTCGACGAACTCTCGAACTCCCAACGAAATCACGTTCTTGACTCCGGGACTTCATTTTGCTTTATGCCTT
>LVTN01002430.1:16275-31154 GCA_001649415.1 Musa itinerans
GGAGGAGGAAGCCAAAAGTGGATGTAGGTCAAGATTGACCGAACCACTCTAAATCTCGATTTGCATTTACATTCTACTCTTTATCTTAACTGCAAACTACCTCCGTTGCTTTACATCAACTATACTTTTGTTTGCTCTCTAGTTAAAGATATTTCTAAAATGGTTTTCGTACGAAGTCTTTTTAAACCGACAAAGTTTTCCGCTGCACTAATTCACCCCCTCCCTCTTAGTGTTCTTGATCCTAACAAGTTGATCTTCGCCTATTAAAGGAAGATCGATAGTAGATGCCGGTGGCCTTGACGGAAGAGGAATCGGCGAAGTGGATGTAGGTCATGACGATCGAACCACTTTAAAATCTAGTTTACATTTCTTTGAGTAATTTATCTTTACTGCAAACCTCTTTAATTGCTTACTGCCTTCAATACATTTATGAACGTGTTTCAAGTTAAGATCTTTACGAAACCATTTTCGTCGGAATCGGTTTTAATCACAACGAAAAGATTTGAAGACTTGATTTTATCATTGCACTAATTAACCTCCCCCCCCTCTCTTAGTGCCAAACCCTTTCCTAACAATTGGTATCAGAGCCTTGTATTTCTCATTTGGTTTAACACCCAAGAGAAATAGCTCTTTTCGGCTTTCAAGAGGGTCACTCTCTCATTCGTCCTCCCTTATTCAATGGGTTGGACTACACATATTGGAAAATTCGAATGAGAGTTTTCTTGCTTTCGTTAGATTTGAATTTATGGAATATTATCGAAAGTAGTTTTCAAAAGTCTTCTACTCCAATGAAAGAATGGAATGATTTGGAGAAAAATACTTTTTCCTTAAATGCAAAGGCTACGAATGTCTTATTTTGCGCCTTAGACAAAAAGGAATTTAATCGGGTTTCTACAAGCGAAACGACGTTCGATATATGGCACACTCTTGAAATCACACAAGAAGGCACAAGTAGTGTTAAGGATTCTAAAGTTAATTTTTTTATGCACAATTTTGAACTATTTCATATGAAACTAAGCGAAACCATTTGAGACATGTACACCCATTTTACGGATGTCGTCAATGGTTTAAAAGCACTTAGTAGAAGTTTTTCGAATTTTAAACTTGTAAACAAAATTTTATATTCTCTTAATAAGAATTTGGATTCAAAAGTAACGGTAATTCAAGAATAAAAAAATTTGAATACTTTTCTGATTGAAGAACTAATAGGGTCTTTAATGACCTATGAAATGACTAATGTAGCACTTGACGAACATGAGAACCACCTTCCAACGAATAGAAAGGATTTAGCACTTCGAACAAAAGAAGACCACTCGAGCAGCTCAAGTGATGGTGAACTTGAACTCCTCACTAAGAAATTTAAAAAGTTCATGAAACAAAAATTAAAGAACAAAAAGAATGCAACTACTTGCTATGAACGCAAGAAGAGGGAAGCATATTGGAACGAATCGAGCTCATCTGAAAATGATGAGAAAATCAACAAAGGCGAGATGGCAAACTATGCCTTAACGGCTTTCGACGATGAGGTAATCGGAACCCCCTTAATTTATTTCGAAATTACATGATGCTTTTTATGATGCATTTCTTCTTTTATTTAGTTTAGAAAAATTATTTTTTGAAAATTACATGTTTAATAATGTAATGAAAATGCAAAAAATTAGGAATCATGCTTATCATGCTAGTAATTTTGAAAATAATCATGAAAATTACATATGATAAAGGAACAAAATGTTAGACTTAAATCATGCTAGATGTTTTAATGATGTGATAAAGTGATAATACAAATGAATTTTAAAAAGTTCATTAAACAAAAATTAAAGAACAAAAAAGAATGGAACTATTTGCTTTGAACGTAAGAAAAAGAACACAAATTTGAATGAATCGAGCTCCTCCGAAGACGAAAAGAGAATCAACAAAGGCGATGTGGCAAACTATGCCTTCACGGCTTTTGATGTTGAGGTAATCAAAATACCTTTAGTTTATTTTGAAATTACATAATGCTTCTCGTGACTTATTTTAATTTAGTTTTAATTTAGTTTCAGAAAATTAAATATTTTTTTAATTGCATGTTTAATGAAAATGCAAAAATAAAATTGGATCATGCTTACCTTTTCAATGATTTTAAAAATAATCATGAAAAATGTATATTTTATGATAAACAAACAAAATGATGTTGATTGAAAATATGAGATTATGCTTGATGATTTAATGATGAATAATGATGTTTTGATACCATGATTGATAATTTTATTCTATGCATGAGATTAAAAAAAAAAATTATGCATGATGAAAGTGCCTTATTGATCTTTGTCGTAATAAATCTTGCACTTTTGGTTTTAAACATGATACATGTTTTTATTTGGCATAAATGAAATAAAATTATATGAATTGAAACAACTAATAAGAGGAAAACATTTTTCTTGAAAATTATTTTTCTCTATCTTATTGATTTTAATGAATCCATTTGTATCATCTTTATGAATCTCTTGGACTTTGAAAATGATTTTGATGATTTAAATTTGAATAAATTTTTATCCAAATTATGATCTTGATTCCATGATATTTACAAATTAAGATTTATTATGAATCAAGATTTTTCATTAATCGATCTCCTAAGATTTTCTTTTGATTATTTATGAGGAGGTTTTCCAAAAAAAATCATGCCTTTTGGTATTCACATGTTCTAATCTTTCATGATATGATTTTTATGCAATTCCTAGTATTCATGAAATGTTTTATCTTATCACTTAATTATTTTCTTTTTAATATTCTTCATGTGATAATATAAATGCATGTAACACTATGATTTTTGAAATAATGTGAAAATCAATAATTGTCATTTTCTGAAATAATACTCTAGAATGATGATTTGGATGTAATGATGATTTTATATTTTATATACATGAAGATTTGGTATTATGCATACAATACTTTAACTTATGATAATGATGCACGCAATGATGAAATATTCATGATAAAATAATTATTTTAACATTCATGACTTGAATTTTCATCTATGCTATTTACCTTTATCATAATTTGAAAATTGATGTAAAGGGTCTTCCCTTCTTTTTGACAATGACAAAGGCAGAGCAAAACTTGCTAGAAAGCAAATTTGGTAGCTCGCACAATTTAAGAAGAAAGGAAAAAATTGCACTTCTCAAAAAAGAAGAAAGAACTTGCTTCTTGAAATTATTAGCTTCCATGTTGTAAAATAATGTAACATTGTTAGCTTGCATTTTTGCAAAGGAAGAAAAAATAATCACACTTCTCAAAAGAGAAGAAATTGCTATCTTGAGCATCACCAAGAATTGCTAGCTTGAAATCTCAAGAAAATGCAAAAATATGCTATCTTGCACATCGCAAAGAAAAGCAAATATGGCAACTTGCACATCTTTAAATTTGCTAGCTTGTATGAAGTAGAATATGCTATCTTGCTACCTTGTATATCTACAACTTGATAGCATGAATGTTTTAAGCATGATGTAACACTTGCTAAATTTTCTAGCTTACAAAATTGCAAGATGGTAAAACTTGATATTGTGTTTTTCATGCAATGAGTTGAATTTGTATTTCTAAACACTTGATAGTTAGAACTTCTCATTTTTGTTGATGACAAAGGGGGAGAAGTATGTTGATGTAATGCATGATTTGATCACGATATGTTGCTTGGATTTTTGAATCCAAGAGTTTCTATCAATATGGCATATTGATAGGGGGAGTTTGTTTAAACTCTGAGAGTTTGGTTAACTCCGTCATCAATTGGTTGTCATCATCAAAAAGGGGGAGATTGTTGAATCTCGGATTTTGATGATGAAACCAATTGATAAGTGTTAATCTACGTTTTGAGTGATGCAGGATGCTTCGATCAGGATGAGACAATTAAAGCAAGAAAAATCATGTTGGGCCGGTAGAAAACATGTCAGAATATTAGACGTCGGGCCGGAGGAACGATCGATGTATCGACAGAAGGCTTCGGGCCATGGATTCGAGCATCAGGCTAAGAAGAGCATATATTGCACCAAGGATATCGGAGTTGCGGAGTCAACTGGCTGAATAGGCAATAAATACCCCTATCATCCCTGTTGAAAGCACACAAGCACAGAGAGTTTAAAAGTAAAGAAACGATGATGCAATCTCTTTAGAATTCCCTACTCTAGCTTAAATTTAGAATTCTGTTTAGAGAGGAGTGTGAGTGCTTGTAAGGGTTATCTCTTAGACCCGGCAAAAGGAGAATTGAGTTGTAAAAGGTGGTTGGTCTTCGCCTATTGAAGGAAGACCGTTAGTGGATGTCGATGGCCTCAACGGAAGAGGAATCGACGGAGTAAATGTAGGTCACGATGACCGAACCACTATAAAATTACCATGCTCTCTAGTTTGCATTTTATTCTTGCTATTACCTTACTACAAACCTCTTTAAGTGCTTACTGCCTTCAATTCATAAATGTATGCTTTCAAGTTAAGTTTCCGAAATCGGTTTTCAATGTAAATGGCTTTTATCGTACGAAAGTTTTTGAAGACGTGATTTTACTACTACACTAATTCACCCCCCCCCCTCTTAGTGCCGACCCCGCTTTTCATCCTAACAGATTTGATATCATGCTTAATAAGTTTATATTTCAAAATTATGCATAATGATTCTTGATATTTATGGATTATCGATTTTTATAGTAATGAAAGTGGCTTATTGATCTTTGACGTAAAAAATCTTACACTTTCAGTTTTAAACGTTGATGCACATTTTTATTTGACATAAATGAAATAAATCATATGAATTGAAACAACTAAAAAGAGAAAAGGCTTCTCCTTGAAAAATTTATTTTTCCTACTTTATCAATTTTTTCCAAAAAGCAGATTAATGAATCTATTTATATCACCTTTATGAATCTCTTGGACCATGAAAATAATTTTGATGAGTTAAATTTGAATGACCCTTTATCCAAATCTTTCACATATTCTTGAAATTTATGAATCAAAATCTAATAGATCCTATGCTTCTTTTTGTCATTTACAAAAGAGAAAAATTATCCAAATGAATCATGAATGTTCCTTCGGTATTCAAAAATTATCCTCCTATGATTTTACTTCACATTTTATTTAAGAGGAGATTTGTTAAAATGAATCATAGTCTCTCTTGATTTCTCGGAATTATAATTTGAAAATTCTTTTTATAAATCAAGATTGTTTACTATGATTCTTTCTTTTTGTTATTTTAGTTATTAAAAAAGAATCATAATATGTCTCTTGATTTTCACAATGTCTTCATTATTTGTGGATCTCATCACCAAAATTCGCTTGATATTTTTCATGTGATGATATAAAATTATGCATGAAATACTCTTGATATTATTTTGATGCATACAAATGAAAAGTTATGATCATGCATGGTATGACGTAATTTGACATTTTGATACCATCATGATTTGAAATATTTATGATTTGGAATGATGCATGCAATACTTATACTTTTTATTATAATGATGTATGTGATGTATTGCATATAATATGTATCATGAATGCTCTAAATGATGAATGTTTGGTATCATGATCAAAATATCGATAAATGCTTAAAAATTTTAATGTTTTAGTATCATATATGATATGCTCATAATGATAATTGATTTATTTTTTGGTATCATGCATGAAAAATGAAATGTAAGGTATTGAAATTGTGCATGTTGTAAATTGAAACTATAGTGATGCACAAACATATTGAAATAAGGTTGATACTTTACCCTTGTCATGATTTGAAGATTATAGTAAAGGGAAATGAATTACACTATTGTATTGTTATTCCCTTCTATTTGACAATGACATAGGGGTAGCAAATTTTGCTAGCTTGCTAGCTAGCTTGCATACTTCAAGAAGAAGCAAAAGTGCTATCTTGCAAATCTCAAGAGAAGCAATGTGTGCTAAGTTACACATTTCGGGAAGAGGCAAAAAATTGCTATCTTGAACAACACCAAAAATTACTATCTTGCCTATCTCAAGAAGCAAAACATGCTAAACTTGCACACCTAGTAAAATTTACAAACTTGCATATTTCAAGAAGCAAGAGCTGCTTTCTTGAACATCGTAAAAATTGCTAGCTTGTAATCTAAAGAGAAGCAAAAAGTTACCATATCAAGAAAAGAAAACATGCTAAACTTGCATATCTTCAATTATTGCTATCTTGCATAATAATCAAATTAGAAATTATGTTTAATATTCATTGATTTGAACTTGTACTTCTAAACATATGAGAATTGGACTTCTCCTTTTTGTTGATAACAAAGGGGGAGAAGTATGATGTTATACATAAGTTTATGATAACATGTTGCCTGGATTTTTAAATCCAAGAGTTTCTATCAATATGACATATTGATAGGGGGAGTTTGTTTAAACTCCGAGAGTTAAGATTAACTCCATCATCGATTGGTTGTCATCATCAAAAAGGGGGAGACTATTGAATCTCAAATTTTGATGATGAAATCAATTGATAAGTGTTTATATTTTAATCTGCATTTTGAGTGACACTGGATGCTTCGATCAGGATGAGACAATTAAAGCAAGAAGAATCATGTTGTGCGAGAGGAAAACATGTCAGAAGATTGTACGTCGAGCCGAAGGATCAGTTGACGTATCGATAGAAGGCTTCAAGCCATGGATTCGGGCATCAGGCCAAGAAGAGCGGATATTGCACCAAGGATATCGGAGTTGCGGAGTCAAATGGCTGATTGGGCAATAGGCCACAAGAGATGACGATGCGTCGAAGAATCGGATGAAATGTCGAGGGACCAATGGTATGCCGGACAACATGATTAATGCTTAGTATTAATTGTCTAGATCAAAGTGTGTTTTTACATGTGTAGGGTTAACTATGATAGCAAGACATAAAGCAAAATTAAGTCCTAGAGTCAAGGACACGATTTTATTGGGAGTTCGAGAGTTCATCGGAAGTCTAGACATTCGTCGAAAGTTCTATCGAGAAGTCCAGGAGCTTGCCAAAGAAGCTCATCGGAACTCACCAAGAAGATCATCGTGAAGTCCAGGAGCTTACCGGGAGTCCATCGGAACATTGCCGAGAGATCGTCGGAAGTTCGTCGGAAGTTCATCGGAAGCTCGTCGGAAGAAACTAAACTTACGGACTTGTTTAGCTTAGAATATGTCTTAGGAATCGTATTTAGCAAGTAATTGGGATTGGAATTAGGTCAACCCAATTATGGGTCAGTTTGGCCCATGTAAGGACTGTGTTGGGCCTAATGAGAGGCCCAAATAGTGTCCCAAGAAGTGACACCATTGTGGCATAGTCTCCGAGACTATATCAAGCGGTGGTACCGCCAGTCTGGGCAGTTGTACCGCCCTTGGAAGGGTGTTAGGCGATGGTACTGCCAGTTTAGGTAGTGGTACCACCCTTGGCAGGGTGTCAGGCAGTGGTACTACCAGATTGGGCGGTGGTACTGCCCAACGCAGAGTCAGTGTCAGATTGACACTAACGGTGGTACCGCCCAACATAGGCGGTGGTACCGCCCATACCTAGAAAACCCAGGATGAGATGTTTTTAGGCTCCAAGTTTGAATCAACTTGAGGCCTATAAAAACTCCTCTCATCCCTAGTTAACTTACACAAGTATTAAGAGTAAAAAAGGAAAGAAATGCTACTGTAATCTTATTTGAGCTCCTCTCAAAGTTCTAAGTGTTAGAATAGTTTAAGAGAGGAGTAAGTGGGGGTGTATGGGTTATCTCCTAAACCTGGTAAAAGGAGAATTGAGTTGTAAGAAGGAGGTTGATCTTCGCCTATTAAAGGAAGATCGATAGTGGATGCCGATAGCCTTGACGGAAGAGGAATCGGTGAAGTGGATGTAGGTCACGACGACCGAACCACTCTAAAATCTGGTTTGTATTTCTTTGAGCAATTTATCTTTACTACAAACCTTTTTAATTGCTTACTGCATTCAATACATTTACGAACGTGTTTCAAGTTAAGATCTTTACGAAACCATTTTCGTCGGAATCAATTTTAATCGCAATGAAAAGATTTGAAGACATAATTTTACTACTGCACTAATTCACCCCCCCCTCTTAGTACCGAACCCTTTCCTAACAAGGACGACCGAACCACTATAAATATGGTTTGCATTTACTTTATGCTTTTTATTTACATTGCAAACTATTTTTTTACTTTTACTATGCTTACAAATATGTTTGTAAGTTAATATCTTTCCATTACAGGCTTTATCGAATAAAGTTTTTGAATCTCGTAATTTTTAAGAAAGCACTAATTCACACCCCCCCCCCTCCCCCCTCTTAGTGTCGAAACGGCCCTAACAGACATGGGACCATATACATCATGATGTATAAGTTCTAATAACTCAATAGCTCTCTCTCCATTTCCACTGAATAGAGAGTTAGTCAGTTTTTCACAAAGATAAGGCTCATAAGTTACATATGTCTCATAGTTGAATGAATCTAGATATCCATCCTTCAGCAACTTTTGAATCCTTCTCTCATGGATATAACTTAGTCTACAATGCCACAGATATGCATTGTTCATCTCATTTTCTCTTAGAAACACTTATATTTATAATATGTGGAGCAGTGTCTAGCATAAATAAACTACTATACAATGTTCCTCTTATGATGATCTTATCATCTAATAATATTGAACAACCATTGTTCTAAAAAACTAATTTATATCTACTAACTATTAAACATTAAATGAAAATAATATTTTTGATAATAGAATGAACAAAATAACATGCATCCAAAGCAATAATAGCTCCACCAAGCAAATGTAGGGTGACCTCGTCAACAACCACTATAGTAACTTTTGCTATATTACTTATCTTGAGGTCCATCTTGCCTCTTGCCAATCTCCTAGGTCTTGCCAAAACCTGCAACAAATTACAGATGTGGTAAGTACTCTTAGTATCCAATCTCTATATGTTATCATAGGACTTTGACAAATGGAGATTGATCATGAATATACCTTAAGCTTCTCCAAGCTTCTGTTTCGCCTTCTCTACAATGTGCTCTTTGTAGTTCCTCTTCCAATGCTCGTCTTTGCCATAGTGGAAGCACTGGCCTTTATCCTTTACTGGGTCCTTGTTAGCAACATTTGCTTTACCTAATCTGCCATTGCCCTTGCCCTTCTTAAGGGACTTTTCTACCTTCTTTTTCTTTCTAGTCTCACCAGCATAGAGAACTAGCTTCTCTTTCTTAATAGTGCTATTAGCCACCCTCAATATATTGAAGAGCTATGGGAGAGTCACCTCAAGCTTGTTCATACTAAAATTCATGATAAATTGAGAAAAGGTATCTAGTAGGGACTGAAGCACAAAATCCACACATAGGTTATCCTCTAGGACTATTCCTAGACCTATGAGTTTCTCTATCCACTCAATCATCTTAAGGACATGGTTCTGAACTGGTACCCCTTTAATCATCCTAGCGCTAAAGAGACTCTTGGATATCTCATATCGTTGAGTCCTTCCCTATTCCTTAAACAATTTATAGACATGCAGAAGAATGGATCTAGCATCCATCTTTTCATGTTATATCTATAACTCAAGAGTCATGGAACCCAATATGTAACACTAAGCAAGAGTGGAGTCATCTATGTACTTCATGTAGCGAGTGATCTCATCCTTGCTTGTCCCTTCCTCAGGCGTAGGCATCACTGTATCAAGGACATACACGATTTTCTCTGCTGTGAGAATGATTCTCAAGTTTTGGAGCCAATCCGTGTAATTTGGACCAATGAGACAGTTGACATCAAGTATGCCACGTAAGGGATTTGAAAGCAATAGTTTTTGAAAATAAATATGTAGCAGAAATAAATAACATACAGACTTTGCAAAAATAAACAATCAAGATAAGGACTTCTATCTTAATCTACTCTCACTATTTTCTCACGAAACACACAACTCCCTCCGATATGTGAATTGGAGATCCCTAGCAGATCTTTAGTGGGGATCAGGATCCAATCAGCGTCTTAATATAACCTCGAGGGACTCAACCAATCACGCTAAGCTCGAAAGTTAGGCAACTCTTATCAATCACAACTCTTTGTGATTCTCGCCCTGTTTGGCCTCCAAACCATCATGGTCTCGAGGGACTCGACCAACCATGATGTCTAGTTAAGTTATCATCATCGTTACAAGATGAGTCTGATTTGATTATATGCCCTTGAGGGACTCGACCAAGCATACCATGTCCTCAGGTCACCGGTGATATCTCTGTATTATAAGCAAGATCTCGAATTGCGATATAGGTGAGCCTCGAGGGACTCGACCAACTCATCCTATGTCGGGAATCAATTTCTCCCTATAATGATGGAAAGTCACATGGGTCAATCTAATTGCCTCATGTTTACCAACTTAATATTATTGAGAGAGTGAGATTTTATTTCAGTCTCTTAATATGACGTGTCACACACATATATATTTAATATATATCTACATCATAGGCAAATATAAATGCATATCTAGTAGGTGTATAAGCAATCACACCAGATGATCATAGACCATAACCAAATGTGATCAAGCCTGAACCAATGGGCCTGATCACTCATATTATGATCTATGTGTGCTTTAGCGCATCTCCATTGTTAAGATTGAAATCGACACTAAGAGGGAGGGGTGAATTAGTGCTTATGATAAAAATTACGTCGATTAAGAAAAACCTCAATGATTGGAAAAACTTAATTCGATGAAACCCGTTTTGGAAATGATATCGAAAGTGTGCTTCACTTGATGTAAATGTAATAAGTGTTGAATCTCAGATTTTGATGATGAAGTCAATTGTAATTTATTTGATCTAATCTATATGTTGAGAAAAGTGTGTAGGATTAACTACGATAGTAGTAAGACATAAAACAGGTGTTGTGTCGGAGTCAAGATCGAGATCTCATTGGGAGTTCAAGAGTTCGTCGGAAGTCCGGACGTTCGTCGAAAGTTCTACCGGAACCAACCAAGAAGTCCAAGAGTATGGGAGCTTGCTGAGGAGCTCGTCGGAGCTCGTCGGAGCTCGCCAAGAAGATCATCATAAAGTATGGGAGCTTGCTGAGAGTCCACCGGAGCATTACCGAGAGTTTGTTGAATATTCACCGGAAGTACGTCGGAAGCTCGCCGGAAGAGCAATTGGCGCACCAGAACAAGAAGTGCTATGATCATGTCTTAATTATCGTAGTTAGAGCATAAATTATGTTAGGATTGGGAGGTAATCCCACTAACTTAATTAGGGGCTAACTAAGCCCTTAATAGGGCTGAATTGGGTCAAATTGAGTAGCCAATTCAGCTCCTGAAAACATGGTCGGTGGTGGCACTGCTTGGAAAGCAGTGCCCCAGGATTTTTGGGCGGTGGTACCGCTAGAGCTCGGTCTCCGAGGTCTGTCAGGCGGTCGTACTACCCAGACTGGGCGGTGGTACCGCCTAATGTCAGGCGGTAGTACCACATAGTAATGGTGGTGGTACCACCAGGACCTCGAAAATCCAAGATTAGATACATTTTGGCTCCAATTTTGAAGCCTTTAGGGCCTATAAAAACCTCACTCTTTTCTGCATGAAATGCTACGAAACCTATATGCATAATCTTGAGTTCTTGAGCCTTAAAGTGTTGTAAAAGTGAAGATTTCTCCTCCCTCATCTCTTAGCCTTGTAACCATCTAAGAAAGAGGAGTGAAACTTGTAAGGGTTGTCTCCTAAGCATGGCAAAAGGAGAAAGAGCTATAAAAGCTGGTTGGCCTTCGCCTATTGAAGGAAAGCCTTTAGTGGACGTTGGAGACCTTGTCGAAGGAGGAATCCGAAAGTGGATGTAGGTAACGTTGACCGAACCACTCTAAATTATTTTTTGCTTTTCATTTATGCAATTTACTTTAACTGCAAATCATTTCATAGCAAACTACTTCTCCTCCTCATCTTGCTTATGCTTTCATACATTTCAAGTTGCTATCTTTCTTATTCGGTTTTCATCGAACATACGAAATATTTTATACGAAAATTAAAGGATTTTTTGCTACACTAATTCACCCCCCCTCTAAGTGCTGCTCTTGATCCTAAGAATTGGTATTAGAGTAAGGTTCACTCTCATTTGGTTTTAAACCCAAGAGAGATGGCATTTGCCGGCAACCTAGAGGGTCATTCAATTACACGTCCGCCCATGTTCAATGGGACGGATTACACATATTGGAATACTAAAATAAAGATCTACCTAATTTCAATGGATTTCGAATTATGGAATATTGTAGAAAATGGGTTTCAAAAGTCTTCTCTTCCAATGAACGATTGGAATAAGTTGGAGAAGAAGACTTTTGCTTTAAACGCAAAGGCTATGAATGCCTTATTTTATGCATTAGATAAAAATGAGTTTAATCAAGTATCGATTTGTGAAATGACTTTTGACATTTGGCACACACTCAAAGTGACTCATGAAGGCACTAGTAGAGTGAATGAGTCAAAAATTAATCTTTTAGTGCATTCTTATAAGTTGTTTCGAATGAAACCGAGTGTGACCATTAGAAACATGTACACCCGATTTACGGATGTTGTCAATGGTCTAAAAGGACTTGGTAAAGGTTTCTCAGATTTTGAACTTGTTAATAAAATTTTAAGATCTCTTCCAAAGAGTTAGAACCCTAAAGTCACGGTCATTCAAGAGGCCAAAGATCTAAATAATTTTCCTCTTAAAGAACTAATTGGGTCACTAATAACCTATGAAATGACATGTAAAGCTCATAAAGAGCTTGAGGATACCCTTTTAAAGAATAAGAAGGATATGACAATGAAAACATAAGAAGACCACTTGAAAGAAAACTCAAGTGATGAGGACTTTGATGAAGACTTGGCACTATTAACAAGAAAATTTAAAAAATTTATAAAAAGAAATAAATTCAAAAATGATATTAAAAATAAATTTGAACCCAAGAAAGAATAAGTAATATGCTATGAATGCAAGAAGCTAGGACATTACAAGAGCGAATGTCCCCTAACCAAGAAGAGGCAACCAAAGAAGAAGGCTCTCAAAGCAACATAGGACAACTTAAGTGCATCCGAAGAAGAGGAGCCTGCTAGTCATATGTGCCCATTAAGCCAATCACATGAGTGATGGCATATGTGACTTGACACGGAATCTTTTTCCTTATTATATTTTGGCATTTATTGTTAGGATCGAGAGTCCAAGATCGGCACTAAGAGGGGGGGTGAATTAGTACAGCGGTAAAAACTTTGTCGGTTCTAAAAGCCTTCATACGATAAAACCAGTTTCGACGAAAACCTTTTTCGTAAAGTTCTTAGCTTGAAACTCGTTCATAAATGAATTGAAGGCAGTAAGCAATTAAACAGATTTGCAGTTAAAGTAAATTGCTCAAGACATAAATGCAAACCAGATTTTTATAGTGGTTCGGTTGTCGTGACCTACATCCACTCCGCCGATTCCTCTTCCGTCGAGGCCACTGGCATCCACTATGGGTCTTCCTTCAATAGGCGAAGACCAACCACCTTCAATTCTCCTTTTGCCGAGTTTAGGAGATAACCCTTACACCCCCACTCACTCCTCTCTCAAACTATTCTAATACTTAGAACTTTGAGAGGAGCTCACACAAGATTGCAGCAGTGTTTCTATACTTTTTTACTCTCAATACTTATGTGCTTTAACCAGGGATGAGAGGGGTATTTATAGGCTTCAAGTTGATTCAAACTTGGAGCCTAAAACTTTCCCATCCCGGGTTCTTCGGGCACGAGCGGTACCACCGCCTGCGTTGGGCGGTACCACCGCCCAAGTCTGGCGATACCACCACCTGGGGCGCAGTGCTAGGCGGTACCACCATCCAGACTGATGGTACCACCACCTGGCACCCTGCTAGGGGCGGTACAACCGCCCAGACTAGCGGTACCATCACCTTACACAGTCTCGAAAACTGTACCACGACGATGAGACTTCTTGGGGCACTGTTTGGGCTTCTCATTAGGCCTAACACAGTTCTTACATGGGCCTAGCTGGCCCCTAATTGGGTTGGCCCAAATCTAAACCCAATTATGTGCTAACTACGAAATCTAAGGCATATGATAAGACCCTAAAGTCTTATCGTAAAAAAAAGAAGAAGAGAAAGGGATGATCACTTCGAGGGGATCGGCCTCCTTGATCGCTTCAAGCGGATCGGCCCTCCTTGATCGCTTTGAGGGGATCGGCCTCCTAGGATTTGTCAAAAGACAGAATAGTATTTTTCATAGATTGCTTTAAAGAAAGGGTTACATCACTATTTATATAGTTCAACTTAGAGTCCACCAAGACTTAGACTCTTAATAATAAATAAATATTAAATAAACCTCTATCCGACTCTAACTGAACTAAATAGATTCAATAAACAGCTGGACTAAACATACTCAATAAACATTATTCAAAAGCTCAGAAAAAGGGTCCTAACAGTTCCTCTCTCTTCAAATCAGCCTTGTCTTCAAGGCTGAACAACATCAATCTCGGGGAGCTTCTCTTTCAGCACTTTAGTCATAGACTATCTGCAACGCATCACAACCCATTGATCAAGTAAGTATGGTCTCCACTTTTTGATAGTGTAAGCAATAGGTTAGTCTTTTAGTATAGTAATCGTTGCAAGAAACTTCAGGCCCTGTATAATCAATTTTGAACCTTTGTTATCATAAGTGAAAATCCATCCATCAACGATCTTTACTTCGAATCTATCATAGTCTTCAATGTGGTGGGCCAATAGGTCAATAGTCTCACTGTCCATAAAATTGTTAGTGCTACTAGTATCAATCAAAACTATAATAGGCTGATGCTCTAGAGTTCTACCAACTTCCATATTTTGCGGGTTAGAGTAGTCTGCTAATGTATGCATTGTATGTATGGTAAGTTCAACATCTTCATTAGAATTTATACCTTCAT
>LVTN01002432.1:3777-18660 GCA_001649415.1 Musa itinerans
GGCCAAAAATTTGGCACCAGCTGGTAGCAGGCAGTCCGCGTGCCGAGAGGCTCTTGGACCAGTATGTACTGCCTATATCTGGCAGTACACATCGAAATTAAAAACCATGTTTTTGATAAGTGGAGCAGTATAAGCTAATTGTGCAAATTATTCAAGTGATTAATCAACAGAAAATGTATTATCTTTAGTGCCTTTATATTCAACTCCAACAAGGTAGGCTTTCTCTGGACAAACCTACATTCTTAGTATGATAATTCTTTAGTTTTAAAATGATGGAAAAATGAGCTAAATATCAGTTTGCAATATATTTTTGTAGAAAAGTGCAAAGTGAAAGCACACAAATAACAAGAAAAAGCAAAAGCTAAAGGAATTGAGATGTGTAAAAATATTATTGATGAATGCTCTGGTGACAAATGAATATCTAGAATGCAATTCAAGATATAGTTAATGTGTCTTTTTTCCTTCTTACATAAACATAACAGAGACTAACAGAAGTCACGATTCCCATAGAGTAATTGCCAATAGTTCGCAAGAAATATTACAGAATGTTGAGGGGCAAGCCAGAAGTTAAATAAGAACGAGAAGCAAGTAAACAAATAGACTATTCAATAATAAAATTTGAGAAACCCCTAAATATATTTTCTAGTAAAGGACTACTATAATAGTTTGAAAAAAAAGATAAATGAACCTGATTCTCGAATTCCAATAAGTGAAGCATCAATGCTCTGAGCCTCTTTGTCCCTAATGAACAAAAGAAAAAATGTGCCTTGATCATAAAATAAAAGAAAGATAAGCCTCAACATATGACTAAAGCATCACAAATGGCAATTTATAAGAAAGTTGTTGCAGGTGAAATATCCATGTAGCATGAACCATGAAGCAATTTGCTAACAAGCTAATCATCATGGTGATTGTCGTGATGTTATAATAAGCATTTCATGACTTAAATGTTTCTACTGGAATTATCATGTCAATTTAAACTTTTTACCATATGTGATATTAGGAATTGCAAACAATAATCACAACAGCTGCTGCTAACTTAATCTCATTAAATAAAATGGGAATTGGCATGAAGAAATACTGATTCAGAGGTCAGTTTTATGCTCGCAAGGCGCACAATTCCAACCACAAGGCGTGGATGCTGAAACTTGTGATAAATGATAGCAACACCATAATTGAAAATACTGAAATAGTAGCCATGTCATTAGTTGGTGAGCATTTGTATGAAACTTAGCAAGCTTCTCTAACAATCTCATGAAGATTGATACTAGTCTTCTACAAATCAACAGCTGATTCAGCAAAAGATAAATCCCAGAGACTAAAATAATCGCAAATTAGAACCTTCAGACTTGACTAAGATCCTTTTATCCAGAAGGATCAGAACTACACTATCACTATAATCAAGCATTTGTTAACTGTTGGTATAGTAAGCTAACTTCCACAATTTAGAACTTGTCAGGCCCTATATTGAGACCAGCAGAAGACATAGTCTATTCATAGAAAGTCATGTACCTCTGTTCATATCACAGAAAACAAACCATAATAGACAGAATCATAATGCCTCATTTTCATCAAACTCATAGAATTATTTGTTTGATATCTCTTTACTATTATATTATTCAATTTGGTTTACTGTTCTCATAGGTCTAATGACTGCTTTTTAAAATAGAAATTATGACACATCATACTAAAATTGGAATATTTTAAGCGTGGATTTCACTCTTGAACTTATCTTTTACGGAGATTATTCACTATATACTAACTTATTGAAACCATTTCAGATTAGAAATTATACAATTTATAACCAGTTTTTTCAACAGCATTTGAGTGGTTGATGAGGACAGCTCTTTTGATTGTCAAACACAATTATAGTTGCATAATTGTCATGCTTCTCTCCCTATATAATCAATCAAATGTCCTCCAATTATATATTTTGAATAAAAGATTCTCCTTAGATTATATTATCTAAATTTTCTAAAAATTCCCCTTTGATTTAATCACTTAAGATAAATGTAAGAGGCAAGGTCCGCAAAACCGTCCTCCAATTGTTTGACTGCTGCAGTGCACTGTTTGCAATGCTACAGTGTACTGTTTGACTGTTGCAGTGCACTGTTTGCACTGCTACAGTGCTACAGTGCACTGCTACAGTACACTGTAGCACTGTACCGGTCGTACCGCCCGGTACCGGGCGGTCCACGTACCGGTAAGCTGTCGGTACACATCGGTATTGCCTACCTTGGTAAGAGGCATAGACAATGAATCAAAATATTTTCTCATGACACAGATTATAGTAATATAATTATATTCCAAAATCTCTTGATTTTACAACATTATTTCGAGGCATATCTATGAATGATACTTGCATAATTTTAATGTGGCAATCTAACCACTTATATTCCATGTTACTAGCCTAATCCAATTGTCCCCTTATCTATTTTACACCACATTGAAACCTAATATCATAGTTTTCTTCCAGACAATCTAGAAGTCCACCTTCACATTTTCATATACTTTGGTGGTAAATATGTCTCACATCTAATCTCAATAATGACCTAGTTTTATTATGAAACAATTAAGATCATGCATATGAGTTCTCAAATGTTTTTCAAGCTGGCTCTTAGTGGCCTTACACAACCCTCCATCTTTTTCATTCGGGCTTGGGACCGACATCAGTGGTGTTAAAAACATTTCTACGGATATTCTCCTTACAAGAGAGAGAAAAAAAACTAAATCTTTCTTTTAAATAAGATAAAACCTGAAAAACCTAGTAGGAATTTGAAAATGACAATTGTAGAAATGGAAATAAGTATGTCCAAGTACATGGCTTTACTTCCTGTTAAATCACACAAATCAGACCTTGTATGACAATACCATTTTTTGTGCACCTTTTGTTCAATTTTCTAATCCATATATGAACTAGTTAGCACAGATGATCATAATAGCAAACGATTTGATGGCATTCTTCGTAAGGGAAGGCCTTCGAAGATCAAGAGAGAGCTTCGTTAACAAGCGTACTAAAATAAAATAAATGGAAAGTAAGAAATTTCCAAGAGATTGGAAGAGAATCTTTTAGATAAAAATTTATATGAAAGGAAATAATTAAATTGCTCAAACCATCAACGACTTGACTTAAAAAGCCATACTGTAATATCAAAAACCAAACATTCAAAATTTCTCAAACTATCAGGAATTGAGTTATCTGTTATCATGTTTGCTGTTGTGGTCAAATGCAACTTCTATTTCAGCAGACCCTAAGAGTTCTGCAATAATATATACAATATTTGTAACTTGGATTACATATAATGTGTCTCTAGGATTGCATCCCTAACTTTTAGGTTGCTAAGGTATAATGAAACAAGCAACAATAACATCTAATGCAGGGAAGTCAAAAACTAAAAATGAATAACAAATGCATGTTTAGTGACATGACATTGGCTCCCATGAAATCTAAAATAGCTAAAATTGAAAAAGCCTAGTGGGCACTTGCTTGTAAGGCTGCTTCATGAATTTTGCACCCTTTTGGTTGAAGATACTGACAATGAGAGCAGTTCCATCATACATCCTAACATCCCCACCAAGTGCCTTCTCTAAGTTACACAATCATCTAGAAGTAAGATTCCATACATTACCAGAAATAAGGTTAATTCAAATCAAAGATGCATCAGAATTACTCCTGAAATAAAATAAATATACACAACAAGGTCTACAATCTCACTCTAATATCAGTTTCAATATTCTATGAGACCAGCATGGTACTAATATATTGGGTCATACCTGATATCACCTGAAAAGATAATAGAAAAAACAAAACAAACTAGCATCAGACCATATGGTCTGAAACCAATCCATAGTCGAAGGTACTGCAGTGGAAGCACACTGTTTAAATCCATGCAAAAGACAATTAAAAGACAAATATACTGCATTGGAGTTTTTGTAACTTACACTATTCAGATACTAAAACTATCCATGCTTGTGAAGTTTTCTATCGTTTTCGACATTAAAGAAATATCATCGACAAATCTGAATGAAAGTGTAAGATAATTAGATATAGACAACAAATGATAGATATCATCAAACATCATAAAAATATGTCTTAATTGAGATATACTCAACTTGAAAGAAATCTTGGCAGAAATTTTCTACCAACTATGCATTACTCTTTCTCTAAAATGGTGAGCTAGAAGATTTCATTACATTTATAAAATGCATTTAAATGGCAGAAATTAACTTATCTTTCCCACTTTTTACCAAATGGCAGAAAGTAATGCATTACATCATGAACTGAGACACAACACAATTTTCCTTTGCATACGTGATCTTTTAAATAATAAAATCTGTTAAATTTTAATTTTCTTAAATTTGTAATATTTCTACAAATCTTTATCAACATAAGCAGATTTTTGACCTTCTAGCTTTCAATTAAATCTTTATTTTTGAAACTATTTTAAATATTTTACATAATTTTATTGTGTTATTATATTTTTTTTATCAGCTTCTTCTTACTCATTATAAGTATTTCTTCATAAAATTATCTATTATTTTTTTCTAAGGATCAAAGAAATTTGGTTATTTTCCAACTTGGTGGCGAATACCATCAACAGGATACATAATAATTAGTAATTTTAGCTCAAATAAGTGCTTTTTCTTTCAAGTCATAAAAGATATCTTATATATTCCAACTTATTTTTCCTCAATATTTTTTTTCATGTTTCTATTCTAGAAAGCACTAATTCAAGTAACCAACGTATAACCACAACATCAATGTGGTCATTTGCTGACATCAGTATATTGTACAGTTTTAAAATTTTCAACTATTTGTTTGTATACATGTTCGTGTTATACCCATGGATTTAAATTTTAATCAGTTTGATTGATAATGACTGTCCGGGCATGATTTAAGACGTGGACTACCTCATTTCAGGGTGTATGGTATGGTTTTTTTCCTTTTATGTAAAAAAAATGCTAGGCCTGTTTTCCCTTTTCAAGACCCGAATCAAACCATTTTTTCTTTTAAAATTACTTGAACTGGTTCTCCTTCTGAGGTTCATGTCTCCTCACAAGCCTGTTTTGCTCTTTGTGCAACCACCACCAAGTGTTCTCATCTTCTTTTCCGCCTCTTCCACCATAGCCTCCTTCTACCTCCATTTTTCTTCCTTTTTCCTCCTTCCTTCTTCTCCCTTCCTCACCCCTAGTAATGTCATTTTAGTTCATATTGCTGCGAGCAAAGTCATTTTAGTTAAAGCATAGTAAGCAATATAAAATACAACATTAGAGAGCTTTAATGACTACATAATAATTATATCATAAATGCATAAGAAGTTCTTCCTGATAAAATTACACATTCAATATCAAGGGCTTGGATTGCACACTTAACTTCATCACCCTTTCTAGAGCCAATATAAAGCCTTTGATTTCAATAAGCAAGCCTAAACAAAACTTTGGATCAGTTAGCATAACTATAATCTTGATTACAAGCACTCTAGAAACGCTACTGTAAGTTCAAACTAGACAGCATAAGACCTGACAACGAAGAAAATTCATTCTACATATTGCAATTGTGGTTACCCAAGAAATGAAGAGAATAAAACCATTAATAAGTTACTCCCTAATTTCATCAGAACAAACACACTCAATTGGGAAAAACCTAAGGTCAAGAAGAGTTTATAGATCATTAAATTTTGGTTATACTATTCCATAGAAATTTTGAAAAGGAGAAAACAAAGAGCCCATATTATAGGAGTGTCATTTGGTCAATAAGTTACTTCCTAATTTCGCCAGAACAAACACACTCAATTAGAAAAAATCTAAGATTGAGGAGAGTTTATAGATCATTAAATTTTGGTTGTACTATTCCATAGAAATTTTGAAAAGGAGAAAACAAAGAGCCCATATTATAGGAGTGTCATCTGGTCAATAAGTTACTCCCTAATTTCGCCAGAACAAACACACTCAATTAGAAAAAATTTAAGACTGAGAAGAGTTTATAGATCATTAAATTTTGGTTGTACTATTCCATAGAAATTTTGAAAAGGAGAAAACAAAGAGCCCATATTATAGGAGTGTCATCTGGTCACTAATCCTTCTCAAGAATATGACAAATAACAACCACCAAGAGAGAACTTCAAGATCACAAAAAAGGTAGCTTTGCATTTAATATTTCTATTTAAGGCCACAAAAAAATTTGAAAATTACATTTGCTTTCATAATTTCTGACTTTCTGAGATTTTCTGATTTTTTTTTTTAATTTCTCTAACCCAATTCCCTAGCTTCAAGCAACATTAACGTAACCAAAGAACCCGCCAACACCAAAGCTTATTCAGCCAAATAGAAAGCAACTACGATTGTGACTATTTGAATTTAAATCACAACCATTGAAAAAATCAACATTATACAACCCCAATAAATATAACCAATAATACAACATCTCAATGGATGGCAATAGCTATCCATGATGTCTTCACCTGTTAGTGTTGTTGACAACACTGGATGACTTTTATGAATCTTGAAGGAGACATATACAAAGAGATGCACAAATTACTAAATATGACATGTCATGTAGGACTAGATAAGCGACATCAATCAAATATTTCCTATGTAAGATTAAAGAATAGAGTTCATGTCAGAAAGATGCCTCCGAAAGATATATTTTCTGAATTTCATCATTCAATGACACAGCCAAAGCAATAATATACTCCTAGATTCTAGACCTCTAGAAATGCACACTTAGAGCAACCATAGAACTATTCGCTGCATCATGATCAATGGGGGAAATAGAAACATACTTTTGGCAAGTGTAACATGAGCTAATTGTGCAAATTCTTCAAGTGATTCATCAACAGCAAATGATGATGTTGATAATTCAGTGCCTTTACATTCAACTCCAACAAGGTAGGCTTCCTCTTGACAAACCTATATTCTTAATATGATAATTCTTTATAATAGCTTCAACAAAAAATGATACTCAAACCTGATTCTCAAATTCTAATAAGTGAAGCATCAATGCTCCGGGTCTCTTTGTCCCTGAATGAACAAATAAAGAATGTGCCTTGATCATAAAATAAAAGAAAGATAAGCCTCAACATATGACTAAAGCATCACAAATGGCAGTCTATAAGAAAGTTGTTGCAGGTGAAATTATCTGCGATGTTAGGAAAATCTAAAGCATCACAAATCTAAAACAGTTAACAAATGCTTGATTTGTGATACTTAATCATCACGGTGATTGTAATCAAAAGATGTTAGGCAAATCTATTGTACAAAACTGAAAACAAATGGGGCCTGCACTGATATGATTACCAAGTTGACAAAAAGAAGTACACATCATGTTGCATATCAACTCATGAACAACACAAAATTTGATATGAAAGAAAAACTGAATCTGGTTAGCATTAAGTAAACTATGTAGCAAAATTCCTAATCAATAAAGCTAGACAAGGATGGACATGACAGATGGGAAGAACTGTGGAGTTTACTAATGCTCCAATTTGAGCTCAATCAAACAGGAAATACTGGACCTGATGCCACTTTTGATTTCAGATCTGAGATTAGCTTTGTTAGGTTGAAAATCTTCAAGCCAAACTAACTAGAATGGTCAAAGCCACACAACTGGGCCAAAATAAGCATGTCAATTAAATGACTCAAAGAAACAATCACTTAAATGTTTCAACTGGAATTATCATGTCAATTTAAACCTTTTACATATGTGATATTAGGAATTAAAATCAATAATCACAACAGCTGCTGATAGCTTATTCTCCTTAAATAAACAGGGAAGGTGGCATGAAGAAATACCAATTCAGAGGTCAGTTTTATACTCACAAGTAGCAGATTCAAACTACAGCACGTGGATGCTGAAACTCGTGATAGATGACTGCAACAGCATAATTCAAAATACTGAAACAGTAGCCATGTCATTAGTTGGCGAGCATTTGTATGAAACTTAGCAAGCTTCTCTAACAATCTCATGAAGATTGCTACTAGTCTGCTACAATGCAACAGCTAATCAGCAAGAAAAATCCTGCAGACCAAAATAATCACAAATTAGAACGTTCAGACTCAACGAAGATCTTTTTATTACTATAATCCAGAAGGACCAGAACGACACTATCACTATAATCAAGCATTTGTTAACTGTTGGTATAGTAAGCTAATTTCCACAATTTAGAACTTGCATAATATCCTATTTGACTCCATTTGTCAGGCCCTATCTTAATACCAGCAGAAGACAGTCTATTAATGGAAAGCCATGAGCCTCTGTTCATATCACAGAAAAAAAACGTAATAAACAGAATCATAATGCCTCATCTTTATCAAACTCATAAAATTATTTGTTTGATATCTCTTTACTATTAAATATTCAATTTGGTTTGCAGTTCTTATAGGTCTGATGACTGCATTCTACAGAAATTATGACACATCCTATTAAAATTGAAATATTTTAAGCTTGGATTTCACTCTTGAACTTATATCTTACTTAGAGGTTATTCACTATATAGTAACATATTGAAACCATTTAAGATTCAAAATTATACACTTTATAACCAGTTTTTTCAACAGCAAGAAAAGTCTGAAATTCTGGAGGCTACATTAAAATCATAAGAAACCTCAACTCAGCAGAAACAAAAAATATATATAAACAGCTACCTCGTTGGTCTAATTATGCATAATTAGCATAAACAAACAAAGAATAAGATCAACATGAAGATTCTCAAATTTAAAGAAGGAAAAAAAACAATTTATATAAAAAGACAGAACTATAATAGTAGAATGTAACATGGTTAAAAATATTAAAACTAGGACACATAAAATATAGCAACAATGATGTAGTGGTTATAGATTGCATGTATCATCAATATGGCAAAGGTTATAGCAATATATGTGCAAAGCTGAAAGAAAAAATTGGATACAAAAATCAGACTTGCAGCTGCATCCACATAGACTCATTGTAAATAGACCTAAAATGCTGTAAAAATTAAAGCATGGTTCTAAATTTTTCATCTTAGGCACTTGCACTCATATCTAAAGATCACAAATATATAATGCTTGTATGAAAATATGTTGCCTCTTTGATGCCACAAACTTCTCTATGCAATGCTACCAGCAATGGATTTTCTTCTCAAGCACTAGAGAAGTCTTCTGTATTATTCTCATAATCTTTTCCAACCATCAGCATTTTCATCTAGTACTTGAGAAGTCAACATGAAGATTCTCAAATTTAAAGAAGGAAGAATTAACAAATCACCTAAAAACATACAACAAGAATGCAACATTGATAAAAATATTAAAACTAGAACACAAAATATAGAAACAATAATGTAGTGCTTATAGATTGTATGTGTCATCAATATAGTAAAGGTTATACCAAGATATATGCAAAGCTGAAAGAAAAATTGGATACAAAAATCAAACTTGCAGCTGCAACCACATTGGTTTGTTGTATAATAAACCTATTAAAATGCTGTAAAAATTAAAGCATGGTTGTAAATTTCTTACTTAACTTAGGCGCTTGCACTATCTGAAGATCTTAAATGTATGATGCTTGTATGAAAATATATTGCCTCTTTGATGCCACAAACTGCTCTATGCAACGCTATCAACAATGGATCTTCTTGTCAAGCACTAAAGAAGTTTTCCGTATTACTCTCGTAGTCTTTTCCAACCATCAGCATTTTCATCTTATGACACTAAATTGGGCAAAGGGCACAGTGTTTGCTTCAGGTTTTGGTGGTTTGGGAGTCTCAAAGACATTCCAGAACTTGAGTGTCTCATCTTCTGCTGCAGAAGCTACTACACCTCCCAATGGGCTCCCAGTCAAGTAAAGAACACGAGATGAATGACCAAAAAGCTCAGCTTTTCTCATCATGGATGTGTAATTCCACAGGGTGAGTTGATTGTTTGGAAACCCATGGGAGGTCAGCAATTCAGATTTGTTCTTGTCCCACAACAACGCACAAACTTCAGAGCCGGTATCAATCGAGTTCAAGCAAACACCATTAACAGCATTCCAAAACTTAATGCAATGATCATTGCGTCCTCCACCAGAAGCCAGCAGATTGCTCCTGGTAGGGCACCAATCAAGGGCCCTCACGGTGGAAGTGTGGTTTCTGATCTTGTGAAGAAATTGATGTTGGCACCGATGGTGATTTGCAACAGCCATGCGGGCGTCCCATATGTGCACAAGTTTGTCCTTCCCTCCGCTTGCCAGATACCGCCCAAACAACTCGGACCATTTAAGACTACAAACTTCAAGTCGATGCCCTCTATAGTCACAGATGGCCCGGTCATCTTTTCTAATGTCATAATCAACAATACTACCATCGGATCTCCCAGTCGTCAAGATTGCATTACTTCTCCAGGCAAGTGAACAAACAAAGGAGTGGCTGTCACCTTGGATCCCAACCAACACACGTCTTGTTGCTGCATCAACCAGATCTAAATCTGAATTGCGTAATGCGACAGCGAGAACTTTGCCGTCTGGGGACCAGCAGATGCTAGTGACAGGGCTGTTGTTTTCTAAGGCTCGTGAAATCTTCGTACCAGACTTATTCGCAGCATTCCATAGGTACACTGTGTCATTGAGGCCAATCGCC
This sequence comes from Musa itinerans, assembly GCA_001649415.1. Lineage (NCBI taxonomy): Eukaryota > Viridiplantae > Streptophyta > Magnoliopsida > Zingiberales > Musaceae > Musa > Musa itinerans. The sequence continues at coordinate 14,367 of LVTN01002432.1, forward strand.
AACACATTATTGCTTCCCCAGTCGAGGAGATTCAACCTATCATCATCTATGATGTCATAAGCAGCCAAAACCCTATCTGGATCTTTTGGGATTCGTCTCTGTTGCTTCTTGTGCGGTCGATTGTCCTCGTCAAATTGGGACACCTTGTCGGCCGGTGATTCGGGTGCACTCTTGAATGCGAAGATGCGAGATCTGTTCTTCAAAATACATTGAACAAGAAGTTTTTGGTACGCCACACTCGATGGGGATTCTATCGAACCATCACGCTGAGGTCTGGAAGGCATGGTTAGAGCACAGCGCGCGAAGTCCATGTCCATCGCCGATCGGAACGGGATGAAGCGGTCGTACTCCACACGCCTGGAACGAGAAGAAGCCATCTTGCCAATCGAAACCAGAACGAGAAACGCCGAGGTGACGAGAGACAATCAAGAAAACCAGAAAGATCGAACTTCCCAAAAGAAACTTGAAAACCCAGACGACCGATAACCAAGAATTGATCAAAAAGAACCCCGAGAACAACAAAATTTCTGACTTTTGGTCACGGAAATCGTCAAGTATATCAACCAAAACGAAACCAAATCATCAAAATTCAACAATATCTTGAACCCTAAAAAATTTCGACAGCGAAGCGAAACGAAACCTCAAGCAAAGGAAAAGGAATGAGATCACCACAACAAGAATCTAAATTCTCCCCTAAATCGGAGGAGAGGACGCTCACTCCCAGCCGACGATCGGTCGAAGCTTTGTCCTTTCGTCGGAGAGCAGCTCCGACCTTCGCAGAAAGACGAGATCGCCAAGAGAGCAAAAGGAGAGCCGAGAGGAGAGCGCGCGAGAGACGAGAGAGGTTATGAGGTGCGCAACAGGGTGGTCTCGGCTTATATAGACGCCACCGACCCAGCCTTGTGTTATATCGTGAAATCGTGCCGTTATATTCAACCGACCAATGTGTAAACGTCCCGTTATGTTTAACTAATAAGGTAACGGCATTGAAATCGCACCGTTATATACACGTATCACCGTCAGATTTCTGTTGCGTTACAATTTCCTCTGGAATTCTGCCGTCGAAGAGGTAGCAACAATTGCTTGTAATTGACAGTTTCACTTCAACGACAAAATATGTTAGAGAACAGACTCAGACGGAAGTAGAGATGAAAGCAGATCATACGTTGATCTAATCAAAGAACTAGTGGATTCTAGAGTTTGATTCTATTATCTTCAAGAGTTAGTTAGATAAAGGCCTAAGACGTGATTTTTTCTTATTTATCTCTAAAAACTCATCATCTTCGTAGCTGATGAGATTATCATTTTTAAGAAATATTTTAAACTGATAAAATTCCTACTAATACAATGAGACAAGGTATTTTTTTTACTTGTCTATGTAAAGAAAATCCTAATTTTGTAGTTGTTGATATTATCATTTTTAAGTAATACTTATAAACCAATAAAATTATCATTAGTATTATATCTAACAAATAAGATTCTAACATTAATGTTAAACTTAGTAATTTTTTTGGACATAAGTATAATTTTGATTCCAACACATTATACATCTAACGGTATCATGAGCTTGTGTCATCTTAAGATACTATACAAAATCAAAACTCAATATCATGGTAAGACAATATCATTTACCTTGCTCCGATAAAAATAACTTCCATTGATATGTTTCAAAAATAATTATTGTAAAAAAAAGGTAAATACCATCAAATATTGTGTGATCAATATGGTAATAGAATAAGTATGCTTTTGTCCTTGACTTTTATTACATAGTTTAGATGATTTAATTGTGACATGAATCAAACTAGTTTATCCAAACCAAATATGCCTCACATTGTATCTCCTCCTGCTTTCTCTCCTATATTGATATCACTAGTCTTTTCGCCTTCCATCACGCTATTATCTCTTTCTCCCCATCGTTAATACCTTCTTAATTTTCAAATATCTTCACTTCTTCTTTTATACTATTTTGTTATTCTCTCTACCTTTAGTCATACTCAATCTCTCCCTTTCTTTCAATACTACCCATCATCGCCCTATATGCCTTTCATACTCACCAATGTCGTTTCATCTAAAAAATATGCTAGATTAAACTTAGAAAATCTTAAAATTAGCAAACTTTGAAAAAATATTTATTCACCTTTGAAATCTTATATCTCATATTTGGGTAAAGTCTAGAGTATAATGGACTTCATTTTTATTGATACATTAATAAATGAACATGGTTGCATTTATTTTCATTAACAATATCAAAATATCTCAAATTATACTGCAAAAATCTCTATAATTACCAAAAATTAGAAAATAAATATTGATCCATTATTAAGATACTATCACCCATATTTGGTGAAAGTCTGAGATGAAATGAATATTATTCCAATGGTTAAATTGATAAATGTATGTGGTTAAATTTGTTCATAAAATTAATCCAAATACGTGTCAAATTGTATTTAAAAATTGATAAATCTTAAACAATATTAAATCCTATGTATTTATAATATTGGAAATACATTATGTTAAAAAATAACAAGAATGGTAATAACTGATATTAATAAAATTATTGGAAATTCCTCATATTTTTATTTTTAAATATAATTAAAATTAGTACTAAAAAGTAATTATAATATTGGAAATACATTATGTTAAAAAATAACAAGAATGGTAATAACTGATATTAATAAAATTATTGGAAATTCCTCATATTTTTATTTTTAAATATAATTAAAATTAGTACTAAAAAGTAATTATAATATTGGAAATACATTATGTTAAAAAATAACAAGAATGGTAATAACTGATATTAACAAAATTATTTACAACAATTAGATAGCATATTAAGAAGGGTGATTGCTTGGGAAAATATATACATGTGTTTCCTCATTAGTCACCCCTCCCTCCCTAAAAGGTGGTATACAAAATAATCTCTTAAAATATTGTCACCCATCTTTCGATTAGTTCGACCCCATTAATTAGTTTGGTAGAAGATACCCCATTGATTAGTTCGACCCCATTAATTACTATTAGAATGGCTATCAAATAGACTTCTCTTCATTAAAATTGAATCCAATTAACTCTTCTTTTTCTCATATTCTTTTGGTCTCTTAGTTGTCCTAACTTCCTCCACTCTCTCAAATATCTATTCTATAGGCAAATTATTTGCTCACCTCAGTTGTAAATTGAACCCCTTTGTCAACTTTTCTACTTCCTCTCGAACCTTGGCTATCTTGATTTGTATCATAACTCCACTATTTGCTCTCCAACATCCTCTATGACAAGTGTTGTCGTAACCCTTATTCCTATGCTACAGCTTCTATGGAACCCGCTCCAGTCTCGTTTACTCTCGATTGAGAAAACCCGACAAGCATATTTCTCCTATCTGGAGTGGCTCCACCTATAGAGTGTTTTAGTTTGAGTTTTTAGATTTTTGCTTGGGTTTTTCCTCTCTAATGATAGCCTAAACCCGAAAACAAATAACATTTTAACCTATCTTATCTCTTCCAAACCATTAAACTCTAGTAATCCCTAACATCCCCTTCATCTCCTTTAATGTCAATGTATAATGGCATTGAAATTATATCGTTATATTCAACTAACCAATGTGTAATGGTATTCAAATCACACCGTTATATACACCTAATCACCATCAAATTTCTATTATGTTATAATTTCCTTTGGATTTTCTCTAAAAAATCTTATCATTTTAAAGAAATATTTTTAACTGATAACATTCTTACTAATATAACAGGACATGATTTTTTTTATCTATGGTTACTAAATTAACGGGCCTTGATTTTTTTTTATCTATGGAAAGAAAATATTAATTTTATAGCTGTGTTGATATTATTATTTTAAGTAATATTTATAAACGGATAATATTCTTATTAGTACGGCATGATCATCAACTCACAATATGATCATTTATATTCGACAGATATTTTATTATTAATGTTAAACTTAATAGTTCAACAATCTTAATTCCAATGAATTACGAATTTAATTGATTTTGAATCAAACATGAGCTTGTGTCATCAAATTTTTGTTACATCGATCGATAGACGTGATCAAAACCCAATGTCACAGTAAGATAATATCATGTACAGAACGTGTCAGTTAGTTTCTATCGCTCCATGTTGGCCCTATTAAATCTCGGATTTTGATGATGAAACCAATTGATAAGTGTTTATGTTTTAATCTGCGTTTTGAGTGACGTAGGATGCTTCGATCAGGATGAGACAATTAAAACAGGAAAAATTATGTTGTGCCGGAGGAAAATATGTTAGAAGATTGGACGTTGGGC
>LVTN01002433.1:20520-34500 GCA_001649415.1 Musa itinerans
GGCAAACTCCTGGACTTGTGACGATCCACTTGGCGAGTTCCGACGAGCTTCTTTGGCAAGCTCCTGGACTTCTCAGATTTGTTCCCGCAGAACCTCCGACGACCGTCCGGACTTCCGTCAAACTCTCGAACTCCCAACGTGATCATAGTCTTGACTCCGGCGCAACTCCTACTGCATATCTTACTTTCATCGTAGTTAATCCTGCACACTTAAAACAAAACTTCAAGCGAGACAATTAATCCTAAGCAATTAACCAAGTTCTCCGGCATGTCATTGGTCCTGCAATGATGATAACACCCGTACTAGCGCTACTTGACTTTGGCAAGACTTTTGTTATTGAAGCCGATGCCTCCGGAGTCAAAATTGGTGCTATATTAATGCAAGATGGCTGCCCCCTCACTTATACTAGTAAGGCATTATCTCCTTCCCATCTTAGGATGATTATTTATGACAAGAAGATGCTCGCGATTATGCATGCGGTGGCCAAGTAGAGACCGAACTTGATCTGGCGATGCTTTCAAATCAAGGCCGATCATAAAAGTCTAAAATATTTCTTGGAGTAGAAGATATCTTCTCTCGAGTAGCAAAAATAGGTAACAAAGCTTCTTGGATATGATTATGAAATAACTTACAAAAAGGGGAAAGAGAATGTTGTTGTAGATACACTTTCGCACTACCCGAGCAAGTTGAATTTTCAATCGTTTCACTTCCGACTAGTGACTTCCTTCAGGATATTAAGAGAGAATGATAGGAAGATCCAGAGACTAGTAAGATCATAAAAAAATTAGAGGAAGCACCAAGCTCTATGGCTCATTACAGTTGGGACTCAAAAGAATTGCGCTATAAGGGACACATTGTGCTTGTGCCAAATTCTACTTGCATCTTCATGAGCAGATTTTTGATAGAGTTATTTCATATGCAGGGCACTAAATTGAAAAGGAGTACAGTGTATCACCCAAAAATCGATGGCCAGACTTAAGTGGTGAACAGGTGCTTGGAGACTTACCTCAGATGCTTCACTAGTGACCAGCCAAAAGAGTGGACAAAGTGGCTTCCCTGAGCCGAATGGTTGTATGATACAACTTATCATTCATCCACAAAATGTACTCCCTATGAGGCTTTGTATGGCTGACCTCCCCCTGTGATCCCAAAATATGTGTTGGGCACCTCTAAAGTGGAACAAGTAGACAAGAAACTACAAGACAAAGATAAAATGTTGAAGTTGCTAAAAAATAATCTCACTGTAGCTCAAGCACGGATGAAATAATAATATGATTAACACAAAGGTGAAAGATAATTTTTAGTAGGAGATTGGGTCTTCCTACGGCTCTAACCATACAAGTAAACATCAATCCAAACCTAATAGAGTGCCATTATTAATCGACGGATTGTGACTCGACGATGATGACCCACTTCTGAAGTGCTAATACAGTGGGCAAACTTACCAGCAGAAGGTGCCACTTGGGAGAACTATAACGATTTGAAGATCACATTCCTAGAATTCATGGATCGTCAACCGTAAGGACAAGGCTGATTTAAAGAGGGCGAGTCTGTAAGGACTCTAGCTAGGAGAGGGACATTCATGTAAAACCTACATAGCCGACCCCTATTAAAAAGGTGAAGAAGCCGGCTAGGGTTAGGAGGTTGTTCCTTAGAGAAGCATTAGGAGTTGTAAAGGAATATGAGTCTTGAGTAGGAGTCATATTAGGAGTTGGCTAGAAGTAGGAGTCTTGAGTGTTGAATCTTAGATTTTAATGATGAAATCAATTATAAATTATTTGATCTAATCTATATGTTGAGAAAAGTGTACAGGATTAACTAAGATAGTAGTAAGATATAAAGCAGGTGTTGTACCGGAGTCAAGATCAAGATCTGGTTGGAAGTTCAAGAGTTCATCGGAAGTCCAGATGTTCGTTGGAAGTTCTACCGGAACCAACCTAGAAGTCCAGGAGCATGCCAAAGAAGCTCATCGAAACTCGCCAAGAAGATCGTCGTAAAGTCTGGGAGCTTGCCAGGAGTCCACCAGAACATTCCCGGGAGTTCATCGGAAGTTCACTAGAAGATCGCTGGCAGCTAGTCGGAAGAGCAATTGACGTACCAGAACAAGAGTGATTTAATTATGTCTTAGTTATTATAGGTAGACCAAAAATTAAGTTAGGATTGAGAGGTATTCTCACTAACTTAGTTAGGGGCCAACTAGGCCATTAACAAGGCTGAATTGGGCCGGATTGAACAGCCCATTCATCACCTAAAATCGTGGCCGACGATGGCACCGCTTGGAAGACCCAGACTCCTAGGTGGTTTGGGTGGTGGTACCGCCCAGACTGGGCGGTGGTACCATCGGTAGTTAATGCTGCCAGTGGTGGTACTGCTCCTGTCAGGCGGTGGTACCGTTAGAGCTCGGTCTCAGAGCTATATCAAGTGGTCGTACCACTCAGACTGGGCAGTGGTACCACTCAATAATGGCGGTGGTACCACCAGTACCTTGAAATCCGGGGAAGTGATACTTTTTTGCTCCAATTTAGAAGCCATTAGGGCCTATAAATACCCCACCCTTTTTTGCATGAAAAGGTACGAAAGTATTGGCATAATCTTGAGTCTTTGAAGTGTTAAAGTGTTGTAAAAGTGCTAGAGTCCTCCTTCCTTTCTAAGTGTTGCGATCATTCAAGAGAGGTGTAAGACTTGTAAGGTTATCTCTTAAACCTGTGAAAAGGAGAAAGCGCTGTAAAGAGGTGGTTGGTCTTCGCCTATTGAAGGAAGACCATTAGTGGACGCCGGTGACCTCGACGGAGGAGGAATCGGAAGTGGATGTAGGTCACAATGACCAAACCACTCTAAATTCTAGTTTTCCTTTCAATTTGTGCAATTTACATTACTGCAAACTTCCTTAATCTTCTCTTTATACTCTTACGAAAGTTTTCAAGTTTAATTTCTTTCTGAAATGGATTAAATCAAAATGAATATTATTCAGAATCAACGCTTTTCATCGCTACACTTATTCACACCCCCTCTTAGTGTTGCTCTTGATCCTAATCATTGGTATCAGAGCTCGTTCACTCTTATTTGGTTTAAAACCCAAGAGAGATGACATTTACCAGTAACCAAGAGGGTCACTCAATTACATGGCCACCCATGTTCAATAGAACATATTACATGTATTGGAAGACTAGAATGAGGATTTTTTTGATTTCTATGGATTTTGAGCTATGGGACATTGTTGAAAATGGTTTTCAAAAGTCTTCTCTTCCAATGAATAATTGGAAAGAGTTGGAGAAGAATACTTTCGCTTTAAACGCCAAGGCTATGAATGTCTTGTTTTGTGCCTTAGATAAAAATGAGTTCAATCGAGTGTTTATTTATGAAATGACTTTTAATATTTGGTACACACTCAAAGTTACTCATGAAGGCACTAGTAGAGTAAAGGAGTTAAAAATTAATCTTTTAGTCCATACTCATGAGTTGTTTCGGATGAAATCGAGTGAGACCATTGGAGACATGTACACCCGATTTATGAATGTTGTCAATGGTCTAAAAGAACTTGGTAAAAGTTTCTCATATTTTGTACTTATTAATAAAATTTTAAGATCCCTTCTAAAGAGTTGGGACCCTAAAGTTACAGTCTTTCAAGAGGCTAAGGACTTAAATAACTTTCCTTTCAAAGAACTAATCGGGTCATTAGTGACCTATGAGATGACTTGTAATGCAGATGAAGAGTTTGAGAACAACCTTCCAAAATATATGAAGGATATGATACTAATAACTCAAGAAGACCACTTAAAAGAAAATTCAAGTGATGAGGATTTTGATGATGACTTGGCACTCTGGACAAGAAAGTTAAAAAAAATCATAAAAATAAAAAAAATTTAAAAATGACACTAAAATTAAATTTGAACCTAAAAAAGATCAAGTAATATGCTATTAATGCAAGAAGCCGGGGCATTTCAAGAGCGAATGTCCCTTAGTAAAGAAGAAGCAACCAAAGAAGAAGGCTCTTAAAGCAATATAGGATGACTCAAGTGTATCCGAAGAAGAGGAACCAACCAACACCGAGCAAGTTGCTCACTATGCACTAATGGCTATCGGAGATGAGGTAAGTAGTTCATTAGATGCAAATTTATCTTTCGATGAGATTTTAAGTACTTTCCATGAATTGTTTGATGAATGTAGAACCTTGAGTAAAAAGTATAACTCTTTGAAAAAGGGGCATGCTTCTCTTGTTAGCAATTTTGATAGACTAAAAATTGAGCATGATGATAATTTAGCTCCCTACATAAAATGCCATGAATTAGAAACGCTTAAAAAGGAAAACTTGCTACTCAAATAAACCTTAGAAAAGTTTGAGGTTGGTAGCAAGTCCTTGAACATGATCCTTGCCAATAAGGGTTACATTTATAGAAAAGGCAGAATTAGATTTGTGAGTAGCTCTCGCCAAAATCCAACTACCTTTGTTAAAGGCCCTACCTTGCATGTATCACCCCACATCAAATGTAACTTTTATTATAAATTTGGACTTGTTGCCTGTAAATGTCCACTTAAGAGATATAGTCCACACAAATTGATTTGGGTTCCTAAAGGAACCATAAAGAACTCTATGCAAAACGATAAGTTGAGTAGATCAATTTTTGAGGTATCCAAGGTCAAATAGCTACCTAAAAATCATCCTATTTTGTAGAAATGTTTACCATCACAAGCTAGGAGCAAGAGATGGTACCTTGATAGTGGATGCTCAAGGCATATGATCAGAGATCCATCTCAATTCTCTAAGCTCACTAGCCTAGACGAAGGATATGTCACCTTCGGAGACAATAACAAGGGTAAAATCATTGGCAAATGAACTATAGGTAATGAATCCAACTTCTTTATTGAAGATATGTTATTGGTTGATGGCTTAAAGCATAACCTTTTGAGCATTAGTCAATTATGTGATAAAGGATACATCATTAGATTTGAATCCAATGCTTGCATTATTGAAATATCACACAAAAATACATCTATGATTGCCCTAAAACAAAATAATGTATACACTGTCGATATTGATGATATTTGTAATGAAATATATTTTTCGATTTTGAATGACGATGCTTGACTTTGGCAAAGGAGATTAGGTCATGCTAGCATGAAACTAATCTTTTAAATCTCATCTAAAGAACTTGTAAGAGGAATTCCTCACATTAAGTTCGTTAAAGACAATGTATGTGATGCATGTTAACTAGGAAAACAAAAAAGGGGTAGCTTCAAACCAAAGAATCACATAAGCACCTGCAGACTATTGCAATTGATCCATATGGACTTATTCGAACCAATTGCTACATTAAGCCTAGGAGGTAGCAAATATGCCTTTGTCATCATGGATGATTATAGTATATATACTTGGACTTGCTTCTTGGCACACAAAAGTGATTGCTTTAGGTATTTTTCTAAGTTTTGTAAACTTGTTCAAAATGAAAAGGATTTTATGATTTCATCAATTCGAAGTGATCATAGTTGTGAATTTCAAAACCATGATTTCTAAGATTTTTATGAATCTAATGGATACAACCATAATTTCTCTACTCAAAGAAATCCTTAACAAAATGGAGTAGTAGAAAGAAAAAATAGAAACTTACAAGAAATGACAAGAACTATGTTAAACGAACATAGCCTACCCAAATATTTTTAGGCTGAAGTCCTAAATATGACATGCTATGTCATGAATAGGGTTTTAGTAAGACCATTATTTTCTAAAACTCCTTATGAGTTATAGAATAACAAAAAACCTAATGTTTCATATTTTATAGTTTTTGGTCATAAATATTTTATCTTGAATGAAAAAGATGCCTTAGGAAAGTTTGATGCAAAATCTGATAAAAGAATTTTTCTTGGCTATTCTTCTATTTCTAAAGCATTTCGTATCTTTAACAAAAGAACTTTGGTTATAGAATGGTCTATTCATGTTGTCTTTAATAAAGTTTTCAAATTTAAGAAAAATAAGTTTGATGATGATCTTGATTTTGTTGCTTTGAATTTAAATAAACTCTCTCCTCCAAATAGCAAATTGGATGCATTTTCTTCTGAAACATCCTTACCCAAGGAATGGAAGTACGTAGATGCTCATCCTAAGGAGCTAATCATAGGAGACACATCAAAAGGGGTTCAAACTCGTTCTTCTATTAAAATTTTTTTTCCAATGCTGCTTTTATTTCTCGAATTGAATCTAAGTGCATTGACGAGGCCTTGAAAGATGATTCATGGGTTATCGCAATGCAAGAAGAGTTGAATCAATTTGAGAGAAATAAGGTACGGAAGCTTGTTCCGAGGTCGAATAACCATAGTTATTGGTACTAAATGAGTCTTTAGAAATAAGCAAGATGAATTTGGTATCATGGGTAGAAATAAGGTTAGATTAGTAGCCAAGGGTTTCAACCAAGAAGAAGGTATCAATTATGACGAAACCTTCGCTCTTATGGCACAATTAGAAGCCATAAGGATGCTTCTTGCCTATGCTAGTAGTAATAATTTTAAGTTATTTCAAATTGATGTTAAAAGTGCTTTTCTTAATGGCTTTATTTCCGAAGAAGTTTATGTTGAACAAGCTCACAGATTTGAGAATGATAATCTCCCTAATCATGTATTTAAATTGACTAAGTTGTTTTTCAAATGGATAGTTCAAAGGCTATCAATACTCCTATGAGTACCTCCACTAAGTTGCACATTGACGAAAGTGGAGCAAGCTTTGTCTACTATACCTATAGAGCTATGATAGGTAGTTTACTATACCTCACAGTAATTAGACAAGACATCATGTTTAGCATAGGACTTTGTGTTAGGTTTCAGTCTATCCCCAAGTAATCTCAATTAAAAGCCATTAAAAGAATTTTTAGATACCTAAAAGGAACTCCTAAATTAGGATTATAGTATCCAAAATAGAAAAACCTTGAACTGTTTGGTTATGCCGATGCTGATTTTGCTGGCTGCCAAATGGATAGAAAGAGCACATCAGAAACATGTCAATTTTTAGGATACGCACTTGTTTCTTGGTCTTCCAAGAAATAAAACTCGGTTGCATTATCTACAACTGAAGCTGAGTATAGAGCAGCAGGTGCATGTTGTACACAAGTTGTATGGATGAAAAATACATTAGAAGATTATAAGATTTATCTTAAGAATATTCCCATAAAATGTGATAACATAAGTGCAATATGTTTAATGAAAAATCCTATTCAACACTCTAGAACTAAACATATTAACATTAGGCATCACTATACATGAGATCATGTTAATAATTATGATATAATCTTAGAGTATATTGATACGAAACATCAATTAGCCGATATCTTTACAAAATCTTTAAGTGAAGAACAATTTGATTTTATTAGAAGGGAGTTAGAAATGTTAAATTGTCCGAATGCATGAATTTGATGTTTATCTTTCCGGACTTTCTTGATTCTTTAAAGCTTTCATGAAATTATTTCATAAATAAGGCTTTCATGAAATCCGAAATGTGAATCTACTAAGTACCAAATTTATTTCATAAAAACTTAATGATGTTTGATACATGGAATTCATTGACAAATGCATCTCTTACGAATTTCTTTTATCCTTCATATGATGATTCTTTCACATGAATTCTTCCTTACTCTTCTCATGATGGAAGAATTTTTAGTATGAGATGATCACTTGTAAGAATAAGGATTTGGTTTCACATGAATATCTTGATCCTTTTCATGAATCTCTTCTCTTTGTTAAAATTGAAGCATGATTTAATGAAACTCATTTATTGTTTTTGACTTGGTTCAAATCATTTCACAAATTTGGTTCTTAATGGATTCCCTCCTTACTTTCCTTATTCATGCAAAGTTTTGTTGATAGAGGAGGAGAAGTTGATTGAATCTTTCTCTTTAATGTTGATAACTTTTGATGTTGAGAACTTTTGAATGTTACCATGCAATGAAGTAATATAGATTGGATAAACTAGTATAAAACTTGCTTAAATTTTTACCACACTTGTATTGTTGAATTGTTCTCCTTTTTGTTGGTGACGAAGGGGTAGAAATAATACCAAAATATGGTAAATTGATGACCTAGTAGCATTGTAAATGTATACAATGTATCTTATTGTAAATGCTTATCATTTAAAACATATCAAAACGAAGATTGTAACACATCGTAAATGCTTGAAATGTTTCAAGAATACTCGATAAATGTCTTTCATTATAATAAGATATCATGAGCTTAACTTACAATTTTACAATTGGTAACTTGCTATCTATCATGGAATGATGAATTGCTATTTTTGTCTTCTTGCTAAATTTCATATTCGAAATTCATATAAATGATGATTGATTATCATTAGACTTGAAAATGGATGTTATGCCTTGACATCATTTTGACAAATACATAGTATCGTATTTAAAATTGGTAAATCATGATAAGTATTATGATGTGCATATTGATAAGTTTAAATAAACATAACTTATCGATTTGATACTTGAATTCAAAGGTCTTGCATTCAAGAATGTATTTTCTCAAGTATGCCATATAGATAGGGGGAGTTAAGGTTAACTCCGTCATCAATTGATTATCATCATAAAAAAGGAAGAGATTGTTGAATCTCGAATTTTGATGACGAAATCAATTGTAAATTGTTTGATCTAATATATATGTTAAGAAAAGTGCATGATTAACTACGATAGCAGTAAGACATAAAGTAGGTGTTGTGCTAGAGTTAAGATCGAGATCTCGTTGGTAGTTCAAGAGTTCATCGGAAGTTCTACTAGAACCAACCTAGAAGTCTAGGAGCTTGCCAAAGAAGCTTGTCGGAACTTGCCAAGAAGATCATCGTAAAGTCCGAGAGCTTGCCGGGAGTCCGTTGGAACATTGTTGGGAGTTCGTCGAAAAAACGTCGGAATCTCGCCATAAGAGCAATTGACGTACCGAAACAAGAGTGCTTTAATTATGTCTTAGTTATTGTAGTTAGACCAAAAATTAAGTTAGGATTGGGAGGTATGCCCACTAACATAGTTAGGGGCCAATTGGAACCTTAATAGGGCTGAATTGGGCCAGATTAAACAGCCCATTCAGCACCTGAAATCATGGTCGGCGGTGGTACCAAGGATATCTTGTATGAGTACTCTACTCTTTGATATCAGACTTATAAGCTTGGATGTTCCAAATGAAGCATAGTCGATTATCGGGAGTGGCAGCCAACCTTATGGGCCTAACAATAATATGCCTAATATATGGTCTCTAAAATATTAGATAGATGAGGGACTATAGGTACACGGTAACTAAAAATAGATAGGTCCAATGGATTGGAGTCCCCTATATCTATTGGGGACTATAGCGTAGTGGCTTAGTACTTCCGCAATCAATAAGTCGAATAAATTATTATGGAGATAATAATTTACTGAGCCAGAAAGAGATTTGATAGGTATAACTAATGGCCAGATTGATACTACTAGGTCTAGAGGGTCATAGACATATGGTAGGTGTTGCGAGAGTAGAGGGTCCGATATAAGATATCTACTAGAGCCCCTATCTTATTAGATATCCAACAAGTCCTTAAATTATTGGATCTAATGGATGAGATTCAATAAGAGCTAATGAGAGATTATTGGGTAGAGATCTACTAATCCAAAATGCTTAAGTAGTTGGATGGAGATCTAGTACCCAATAGGGTAGGATCCATTAGGGTTAATTGATAAGGGGCCTCTATAAATAGAAGGGAACCAAAGGGCCATAGGCTAGACCCTTTTTGGCTGCCACATTCTATACTACTCTCTCCCTCTCCTCCTTAACCGATAGCCTCTGCTTGGGGTGTGTGGACAGCAAGAAGGGCCGACCCCTTCTTGATCGCATGGTGCGCGTGGAAAGGAGGATTTTATAGTAATTTGAGGAGTGTATTCATAGCCTCTGCCATATGGATCACTACTAGAGAGGAGGATAATTGACTTCCTTTATCATCTCCCATAGATTTATAGGCTTTTAGGGATATACGATATTTCTAAGTAACACATCTTTCTTATATGCACAATTTTTGGTTTTACAGGTTTTTGCGCACCAATTTTCGCATGATGATGAAACCTTCTATTTTTGTGAGAAATTCTATGATTTTATTTTTTATTCTTCCACTGCATATGTGATGCTACCCTAGATTTCTCAACAGGTATTAAAGCTAGGTTGCTCGTGTGAAAGATTAGTTTATAAACTGTGTTATGTTCAATCACATAGAATTGTTTTTGCATGTTTGCTGTGATTTTTGTCATACTTTTCAAATCTGGACTGCATCTCTTCTCTCTATTAAAAGATGCTTTAGATTAATGCTTTGTTGGCAAAATTATCATTGCAGGATAGTGGAAAAAAGGCAGCAATTGTTGCTGCCCTGTGATTTGGCCGAAGGCGGCTTGCAGCCTTGGCCAAGAGCAAACCTTGCTGCTCTCAGCCTAGCCAAAGACAGCAAGGTCAAGAGCAGCAGGGTTGCTCATGGCCTGGGCATTGGTAGCCCCTATAGCCTTCATTTCCTAGTTGCAAGGGGCACCTCTAGCGGCTAGGGTTTCCTAGCCACCAAGGAGGCCCAAGCAATAAGGATTCCAAGCCACATGGGGCAAGTAGGCGGCCAGATTTCCTAGACACCCAAGGTTGCCCTGTAGCTAGGGTTTCCTAGCTGCAGAGGACTCCTTGGTGGCTAGGGTTTCCTAGCGACACAAGGCAGCCCTATGGCGTAGGATTCTTGGCCGCAAGGGTGTCCCTAGTGGCTAAGATTTCCTAGCCACATAAGGGACTACTTGCCATGTGGGAGCACCATATGGTGGAGTTCCCAAAATACTATAGAATAATTAATTAAATATTTTAATTAATTATTATTTTCCAGTAGTCCTATATAGTGATGTGTATATGTGATGTATGATGTGGATGGATGATGATGTTGTTGGGAAATCTAGGGTGACATCACATGTGCAGCAGAAGAACAAAAAAATAAAATTCTAAAATTCCTGCAAAAAAGAAGGTTTCATTGTTGTGCAAAAGTTGGTGTGTAAAATCCCACAAAATCGAAAAACTATGCATAAGAGAATTACCTAGAGAGATTATATATTTCTGAAAACCTATAAATTTGTGGGAGAGGATGAAGGAGGTCAACTAACCTCCTTTTTAGCGGTGATCCATATGGAAGGGCCTACGAAGATGCTTCTCAAATCGTTGTCGAAATCTCTTCCTCGCGCGCACTACGCAATCAAGAAGGGGGTGCCTCTTCTCGCTATCCACATGCCCCAAATAGGGGCTGCAGTATGGGTAGGAGAGGGAGAGAGGATAATAGGGGGAGGCAGCCAAAAAGAACCACTGGCTTATGGATGTTTGGTTTCCTCCTATTTATATAAGCCCCCTTGTCAACTTGACCCTAATGGATCATACAATATTGGGTATTAGATATCCATCCAATAACTCAAGCATCTTACATTAGTGGGTCTCTATCCAATAATCTCTTATTAGCTCTTATTGGATCTCATCTATATGATCCAATAATTCAGGGGCTTATTGGATATTTAATAAGATAGGGGCTTTAACGGATATCTCATATCCAAACCTTTACTTGTCATAATACTTGCCATATGTGTGTGACCCTCTAGGCCCAATATCGAGCTAGCCATGGGTCATACCTGTCAGAACTCATTTTAGCTCAGTGAATTATTATCTCCATAATAAGTCAATTGACTCATTGACTACGGACATACTAGGCCACTATATCGTAGTCCCCAAACGATATAAGGGAATCCAATCCTTTGGACCTATCTATCATCAGTTACCATATACCTATAGTCCCTTATCCATTTAATACTTTAAAGACTATATACTAGGCATGGTACTATTAGGCCCATATAGTTTCTACTCGAGTCGCATTCTAATTAGATTCTCTTGGAGAACTCTTTCTCTCTCAATCCGAATAACCCTAGCTAAGGATTTGTCTAAGCAAGAACACATGTGATATTCCTCTCATGACACTAAGAGTGGATGATCCTCTATTGACACTCAAAAGCCCTCGTAAGGTTGGCTATCACTCCCGATAACCAATTATGCTAGATCTAGAACCTCCAGACCTATAAGTCCGGTTTCAAAGAGTGGAGTACTCATATGAGACATCATTAGTGTCTCAAGTCTAAGGACCAAATATACCAATAAGATGACAAAATCATTATCTGACAATAAGGTATCATCAACCATCCAACATTCTGTGAGCGAATCAATAAGTGAACTCATTCTCCAATGAGCACCTGCACTATATTGATAGAACCCTTACAGATTCTAAGCTTGAGGTTGATCTCTTTAGGGGATCGACCTCCTTGGAACTCTATAGGGGTTTCTTCCTCCAAGTTGCTACTCAAAGGCTGTAGAAAAGATTCATCTATTGCTTGAGAAAAGAAGATGAATACATGGCTATTTATAGGGCTTCTAAACCCTAACTCTTAATATGACACCTATTTAAGACTCCTACTTTTAACTAACTCCTAATAGGATTCCTACTCAAGACTCCTATTTGTTTACAACTCCTAACGTTTCTCTAAGAAATAACCTCCTAACCCTAGCCGACCTCTTCACCTCTTTAATAAGGGTCGACTAGGTAGATTTTACATGAATGCCCCTCTTAATTAGGACTCTTCTAGCTAAAGTCCTAACAGACTCGTCTTCAAATCAGCCTTATCCTCGACGCTGACGATCCATGAATTCTGGGAATTTGATTTTCAAATTGTCATAGTTCTCCCAAATGACACATTTTGCTAGTAAGTTTGCCCACTATATTAGCACTTTAGTAGTGGGTCATCGTCGTCGAGTCACGATCTATCGATCAATAATGGCACTCGGCTAGGTTTGGAGTTCTCTTTGGGTAGTTATATTTGGTAGATGGCTTTGGGCTATCTCGTTGTATCCCAGCTTAAGCTTTAAACATGACAACTGGAAGACTAGATGGATTCGAGAGCTAGCGAGTAAGTCCAATCTGTATACTACAGCTCCGCACGAGCCCAATGCGTCCCTTATAGCACAATTCTTTTGAGTCCCAATTGTAATGAGCCACGGAGCTTGGTGCTTCCTCCAATTTTTTTATGATTTTACTGATCTCTTGATCTTCCTCCCAGTCCCTCTTAATATCCTTAAGGAAGTCACTAGTTAAAAGTGAAATAGCCGAAAATTCAGCTTGCTTGGGTAGTTGTGTAAGCGCATTTGCAACAATATTCTCTTTCCCCATTTTGTAAGTTATTTCATAATCATATCCAAGAAGCTTTGTTACCTATTTTTGCTGCTCGGGGGAAGATATCTTCTGCTCCAAGAAATATTTTAGGCTTTTATAGTTGGTCTTAATTTGAAAGTATCGCCCGATCAAGTACGATCTCTACCTCATTGCTATGTGCACAATGGCGAGCATCTCCTTATCATATGTTGACATGTTTTGATGGGAGGGAGATAATGCCTTGCTAGTGTATGC
The DNA here is from genome assembly GCA_001649415.1 of Musa itinerans. Classification (NCBI taxonomy): domain Eukaryota; kingdom Viridiplantae; phylum Streptophyta; class Magnoliopsida; order Zingiberales; family Musaceae; genus Musa; species Musa itinerans. The sequence continues at coordinate 33,974 of LVTN01002433.1, forward strand.
GACGAGTGGTCGACCATCTTGCATAAGAACATCTCCAATACTGACTATAAATGTATCAGCCTCAATGATGAAGGGTCGGATGAAATCTGGTAGTGCTAGCACCGGCATCGTCGTCATGGCTGCCTTAAGTTTGTCGAAGGCAGCGGAGGCTTTGTCTGACCATTAGAAGGTATCTTTCTCCAGTAAAGAAGTGAGTGGTGCACTGATCTTTTCATAGTTTTTTACGAACTTACGGCAGTAGCCTATTAAACCGAGAAAGCCACGTAGCAATTTTATGTTACTCAAGGTCGGCCAATTCTGCATTGCTCCAATTTTGGAGGGGTTCACCGACACACCTTCCTTTGATATAATATGCCCAAGATATTCCACCTTTTGTTGAAGAAAGCAAAAATTCATAGTGGCCGTTGTGTTCGGAAGGTGGTTTTCGGTATGTCTTCTTCGCACACTCGTATTTGATGATACCCGAATCGAAGGTCCAACTTTGTGAAGATTTGTGCTCCCTTTCATCTAGCAATTCATCTACTATT
>LVTN01002434.1:15441-26638 GCA_001649415.1 Musa itinerans
AAGAGCACAGTTCAAATCATAGATCCAACTTTACGTTGGTCGACCCCCTTGAGTCATGTGAACTTCCCTCAAAAGAGGCTGCAAAAAGGGCCAAGGATCGCATCTGTGAAAAAGAACTTTCAAGTTCAAGTCCTTCCATTGAGTTCTTCAAGCAGAGCGGTTGGAGTGATGCACTAGTCATGAAGCTTTTGCAGAGGGAACCCAGGTTGTTACTCGCTAATGTAGAGACTGCCCTGAAGCCCAGGATGAGATCTTTGCAGGACATGGGATTTTCTGACACTGAAATAATTCAGCTGGTTTCATCATGTCCTACGCTTCTCCGTTTAAGTGATATCCAACCAAGGATCAACTTCTGGAGGTCACTTCTTGGTTCTAATGAGAGGTTAATTAAAGCCAGCAGGAGGAACATGTTTCTCCTTTCTGCTAGCTTGGCTCGAAAGATTGAGCCCAATATATGTCTCTTGAGGGAATGTGGCATCAGTGAGCAATGCATCACACAGATGGTGGTGGCAGTACCGAGTTTTTTTTGTCGAACGAACAAATGTATCGACCAATCTATCAAACATGTTGAGGAGTTGGGTGTGTCACGTGACTGTAAAATGTTCCCTCGTGCACTATTAGCAGTCATGGCCATGAGCAGGTCCAGGTTTGATGCTACCTTTGCAACCCTGATGAGCTTTGGGTGGTCCCAACCAGATTGCATCGCTGCATTCAGGAGGCATCCATCCATTTGGAATTACTCAAAGAAGAACTTATCTGACAAGATGACATTCCTGATGAAGGAAGCTGGTTGTGAGCTGACCTATATCATTGGCCATCCCGTGCTTCTTACATATAGCTTGGAGAAGAGGTTGAGACCTCGATATGAAGTTATGAATTTTCTTGATCAGAATAAATTGGTGGATAAAGGATATAACCTGCTATCTTTCGTGCCGCTATCTGAAGAGAAGTTCAGAAACAAATTCCTTTTCCTGCTACGCAAGGAGAAATTTATTGCTCAATATGATTCCTATGTTGTTGCCGTGCAGGGAAAGCACCACGTTGTTGTTGAAAACTAGGATTGCAAGTGCTTCCTTAAGACAAAGTGTCAACCTATTGCATGCTGACTGCAAATTAATCACTTTATATTTGTGACAATTTAAATTCTGCAAGAGTTTCTTCGAGTATAACTTCCATGTTGATTTGGTGATTGTTCTTCTATTTATTTTTTCTACAACAAAAGGTACTGATTCTTTTATGCATATGTCTCAGGAATTGGTGTGGGGGAAAGTTAATTCTTGAGAAAGGTAACGAAAATATCAAGCTTTTGTGTTCTGTTTCTACCATATTTAGCTAATTCTGCCAGTCGATCGATCAGTGTCAACTTTGTCTCGGTCATGTTAATTGTTGTGAAGGCATATTGGTAACTGTGTTGTCTTTTAGATGATTGTGATCTAATTTATTAAGGACACCTTTCGAAGGCGGACATCTCATAGGTAACAAAAAGATGTGGATATGATTATAACATATTTGTTCTAGTCATATCCAGACTCACACATAAAAAAATTAAGACAAATATATCTATTTTAATCGTTTAATTTAACTATTATCTTCCATGTTTTTTCACTCTCGGTCATTTGTGTGTATGTTTGAATTCATCTGAACTAGTGTATGTTTGAAATCATCTGAACGAAATTGAGTACGTGCATCATCATAGGTCCAGAATGATTATTGAATTTGAGCTACATTGAGTGCATATTTATTTTTTGATAATACAGTTGAGTTATATTAAGAGAACAATTACCAGGTAGATAATAAAATGAACACATCTATGGCATTTATCTACGGTTAGTTTTGAAGTTTTTTTTTTTAAAAATATAATGTTTTGTTATTTTTTTAGTAATATCTTTAGTTGATAAAATTTTAATTTAATGTAAGGGAAAGATTTAGAATAGTAGACAGAATATTGTTGAATGGTTGTGGGGCGTCTACTGATTATAAGTTGACAATGATATTCAAGTGTGTAAAATTCTTTTTTGAAGTTCTGAAAAGATATCTATTTCTTATTTTAAAAAATATATTAACATTGATTACTAATTCTTAGTTTGTCAATATGATAGTATCTGTAATTTTTGCTTATTACAACTTGGTTTGTGTTTCGAATTTTTATTTTTTTATGTAATTATTATTTTGGTGTCTTCAAAATAAGATATAGTATTATTATTATTTTTAGTTATATGTTTAGTTGCTAAAATTTTAATTTAATGAAAGATTCTAAAATGAAAGATTCCCAAATTGTTGGATGGTTGTGAGACAAATATTGATTATAAATCGATAATAATATTGAAGAGTGTCAAATTCTTTTCAAAAGCTTTGAAAAGATAAAAACGATATCTTTGTATGATTTTAGACAACAAAAAGAAAATAATTGGAGCTCACATTTTTCTACATTAGTTTTTGAATCAAATTAGTTTCAGAAATTTGTTGCTTATGTCCTCATTTATTTTTCAACAAGTTCTCTATTATGCATTAATAATTCGACAAGTCCTTTTCATAAGTCACTAACGGTCACTTTTTCCTCTCTACATGATGGACAAGTATGATTTGTTTGTTTTATGATATAATTATTTATTTTAAAAATTAAAAAAAATAAATAGCTAATATAAGATTTCATCCTGAGAGGATCTAGAGTTCATCAAAGAAGGTCTTTTTCTTCGAGTCCCTTTAAGCATGAAATTTTTAATTATGAAGGTTTGTGGAAACTAAAAGCAACAAGCTTTAGTATTTTTAAAAAATAATTATCTTATTAAACTGTTTCTTGAGTACTCTGTACTTACATGTTTGACCATGTGAAGGACTTCTTAAGTTGCAGCATCATCAATTGCTTTTGTCTTTTCTCCTTCCTTGTTAAGACTCGATAAAAATTATCTACTTTTCTGTAAGGTTGATAAAGTTATCATCTTAGTAACAAACTTGAAAGTGGTTATGAAAGACTACTTTTATTGGGATGCATCAGTAAGTTATCTATCCTTTTCTACCTGAGTTTGCATTACCTGGTGTACATATAAAGTAACAAACTTCTTTTGCATTTCAGTCTCTCTACAAGACATATGATGCATAATAACAACAGTTATACATAATGCAAATAACAAATATCGTATTAATTCTAATGTCAGCAGTAGGTCTCTCATTATTCCTTTCATAAAATATAGTTTTATCAAAAGTTTTATAATATATAATTTAGTTTATCCTGCTTCGAATTTACTATTGTATATTGGCTTGATTGTGAAATCATTATTGACTTAATTTTTTAAACAAGCATGTCACCTTCAGCAGCAGGCCTTGCAGCAAATGTATAACATCCTCACAACTCACCAACAGCACAAGAGTTGCTTGCCTTGGGTGACTACTTCTAATGCCTTCCGACCCTTAGCTTCCAATAGATGACTCATCCTCCCTCACGAACCAGCTTAGAAATCTTTGGAGGAGACATCATGGAAACTTGATGTTCATTTACGACCAAGTCAGTTGGCCAAGATGGCTACCGTCATCCATCCAGAGTAATTTTTTGAATAGATTAATCACTAGTCAAATTTTGAAAGGCTAGCTGCTAGTCGAGATGATATATGGATATCTATTTGTTGAAGCTCCATAGGTAATAATAAAGCTACTTTTGTTAGTATGTTTATCATATTGAACTCGAACGAATAAAAGAATGTTGGAGATTTGTTTATAATTCAAGAACCAAGAGCTGAATTGTTGGTGTAGTGTTCATATGCTCTCTACGAATGATCAATTAAGAAACTAATGTAACCTTGAAGTCAAAAGGTTGAGCACTACTGTTACTCTGCAGAACTCGAAGACAATTGTATAATCTAATTAGGGTAATACAATAAAACCTAATGAGAATTTGTAAACTATGAAATGCAATAGTGTCAACAGGAGACTATTGTGTTACAGACACATTAGTTACTCTATCTCGTTGAGAATCAAGAAAAAAAATTACTCTATCTCGTTGAGAATCAAGAAAAAAAATTTAATCTTCTGTGACGTAAAACGAAAAGCTAGGAATTATGACAAAAATATGTTATAAACGGTAAAAAAAAAACAAGAGGGGTTTGAAACCCACGTGATTCAAACACGCAGCCTTAAACAACAAATAATTATGTTTTATGATGTATTTAAAATAAATATCTTAAGCATAATGGGAATGACTTTCTTTATTTTAGGGATAGAGATTTCTAGACACTATCGAGGCCAAGGCCAAGATAAAATATATCTTCTGACTTTTAACACTTCTTTCAAATCCTTCAAATCGATAGTCGTTGATTGCAAATCATATCGGAATCGATCATGAGTGATTTAATTTAAGTTCCTCGGTTTGAAAAATTATAATCATCGATCTCGGAATCGATGTTTCTGCTTCATATTTAAATCATCGATTTGATGGTTGTTTATATAGACAAAAAAACCCAATCAAATAAGTTGTCGTTGGATAATTGGGCTTAAACAATTGGACCCAATGGTCCATGCTTGGTCCAACAATCGATGGAGTTTCAAATGAACAATTTGCCTCTGCTATATAAATAACCATATTTAGGGATGCTTTAGTTATCTTATAATTAAAAATATTAAAAATTAGAAAAATAAACTAGTCCTTCCAATAAGCAAATAATAGCTAGTTATGGAGAAATTTTAGGAAAAAAAATAAAAACCGTATAGATACCCCAAAAATCTTTTATCCTTTCTCATGTCATTGATTAAGTATATATTAAAGTTTGAACACTCTGATGCTCTTTTTTTAATCCGATGGCAAGTGGAAGCTATCACTTCACCACCAAGGAGGCTTTTGTAAATCAAATCCTAGTAATTCAAGAAAACCAACATATCAATGTTGATGTTGAGACGTTGATATGATGGCTTTTAAAAATGTAGAAGGAAGAAAATATGATGACCAAACTCAAGTTAGACATTTTCAATTTGTACTTCAAAAATGTCTGAAACACTGATGGTTCATTGCATATCATATGTAATTATCGGGACAAAATTTTCAAATACAAAAAAGGAAAAATATATGAAACATTCTGAAAGTATATTGTGAAGAAACATCCATCACAAGTCGGTACGGTGAAAAGTCAAATGTAAATTTTCAGGTACCATACTAATCTCACTTTTTAATTTTCTATTGAAAGAATTATGAAACATTAGCTATATTTATTTTTGTTAAATATGTTTTTAGTTTTAGTGAAAAAGTTAGATTTATTGATTATTATCAATAGGCTTTCAATTATACTTCATAATGAATTTTCATATCACCTCTTGCTCATACTTTATATATTTTTTATAAAAAAATATTATTATGTTTTTATTTATGTTGATATTTGGAACGTTTACTGGCAAATGTACTCATATATGGGAATTACTTATTATTGGATTGATAGTGATTGGACCATGCAAAAGAAATTATTGTTTTTTTAGTTTTTATTGAATGACATATAGTCAAAAATATTTATAGAATGATAAATTTTATAAAATATTATTTGATTTTTAAATTTTTTTCATTTGTTTTAATCATACAATGGTAAATACCGCTTCTATTATGGAATTACAAGAAGTTTGACAACATGCATTTGAGTGTTTTGAATTTATAAGTATAAGAAGAACTAATATCTCTTAAAAAGTTTTATTTCTCCTATTAGCTAAACTGTCTCAAATCCTTTAAAGATAATAAATTATTATTTATTTTTATTATAAAAAATATTACGAAAGTTAGTTTATATCTACAACATTGGAATGTATGTGAAAGAATTTTAATAATTTTAAAAGCTTTTAAAAAGGTAACATATGCTTTGACTAGTGTTTATTATGTTACTGTACATTTTTTTTAGTTGTTTGCATTAATATAGTTGGTGCATTATAAGAATATCAATATGATAATAATTTAAATATGACAATAATGGCTACAAAATAAAAAATGATAAATTATTATTATTATTTTTATCAATTTATTTAATTATATGTGTTTTAATCCTTGTACTAGATTAAATGATTTCATTAATTATTTAACCACTTATTATGAAGGTTTGGGAGTTGATGATATTAGTGATAAGATTACAAATATTACAAAATTAATTATTAACTTATGCAACCATTATAGTGCTAACTATAATAGACAACACGATACCTTTATGGAGAAGAGGGAAGGTAATAAAATTTGTAAGGGAGAAAAATTATTATTACAAAAAATTAAAAGAATCAAAGGATAGTAAATCTCAAACTTCAAGTTTAATATGTATCTAACAACTTTAAAGTTTGGTGATAACATATATGTATAGAGTTTTTTATTATGGATTGGACATGATACATAATAACATTTCTAATTTTAACGATTAATACTAGCAATTTTAGTGCCAATGGTACATGTGAAGTGAGCCTTCTGTGCAAGAGAACTAGTTCTATATGAAACTAGACTAAGTATGACCCTCGAATCAGTTGATGTTTAAGTATGTATTAATGGACAAAGATGACGAAACAGAACCAATACACCTTATGCGAGGACAATAATCTCCTATTAAACATATCAATTGAAAGGATGATAAGGAAAGTCCAACATTAGAAGGAATTAAATATTTATAATTTTACATAATTTTATATTATTTTTTATTAGATCATTGCACATTTACACTCATTATAGTTGTATATTTATTTTTCAAAATTTAAACATAAAATTATATATTTTTTATATAATTTTTAAATAAATAATTGAAAATATTAGTTCAAACTATATCAAAATCGATCAAACTGGAAACAATCCTTACCGGTTCGATTTTTTATTCTAAATTTTGCTGAGGCTAGATATAACCTTACACTGATGAAAGCCACTATCTCGACAATTTGAGACTTGTTCTTCAACTCAAAACACAATTCCTTACTAATATTTAGATGATCAAATCTTATATTTGATGGTTTAGTTAGTGACTCGAAGGATAATATAATACTGGTAACAATAAAAAGAGATTTGAATGCTTTGACTACAAATGTTTTCTTACACAGAGCATAAATAGTTCGGATATTATGGATTTTGTTTTTATTGTTATTGTTTGCACTTGTTTGTTTTTATTAGCAAATTCTCACTGATTTAGGTTAATAGCTGAAGCCATTGAAGTCACCGAGCGCCCGATAAGTGGGCCGGGGTTGCGAGTTCAACCGGGTGCAGCCGCCCGTCTGATTAAGGCTGGGTCTAGCCCAAGTCAAGTCAATTTGGATCTCTGGTACCAAAATTTGCAAATTTCTAGGCATCCTCAAATTCGCACCCGTGCCCTAAATGCCGCGGTGAAACCGTCTCCTTCTCCACAGCGACCGCGACTGCGGCGTTTTCCTTGGTGAAAGGCGGCAGCAGCGGCGGCATCTTCCTCCGTCGAACTGTTATCGCTGCGGCGTTTTCCACGGAGAACGGTGGATGCTGCGGCTTCCTCTCCGTCGGCGAACGGTGACAGCGCCCGGTATCTCTCTCTTACACATCCTCCTCCTTCTCTTCCTCCTTCGCCTCTTACACAATACCTTCCCCTCCATCCTCTACACCCCTCTTCGCCCTCTCTATACATCTTCCCCTCCCCTTTCCTACTCCCTGATAGTTACCCGCTACCCTTCCAACAAAAAGTTAGCAGCTTGTCATGAGCATTTACTTTAAAGAAATAGCATGTCACTGTATGCAAGTTAAATATTGTTGTTAAGATAGACGGCAGGTGAAGTGATGCTTTTAGAGAGAGCAAAGAGGATTGGCGAAGTCTTAGTGACAAAAAAGCAAGGAAAAGTTAGAAAAAGAGATAGCAGAGACAATAATCGGTTCACTGTGCAAAGAAAATCATAATCATTTGTCAATAGAAACATGCAAAAGTCTGACTATTCCTCGTTGGAAGCATTTTAATTAAAAATATACCTAAGATAATACTAATCTAACTAGGTTTCCCAAAAGAAACTATCTCAACAGCAACTAATTATTTTGATGAAGTGTTTGGTTCATTAATCCTCTTAGTTTTCTTATTATGTTTACTGCATTGTAGTTTACTTTTCAAGCACACAAGAACGACACAAAACCCCAAATGATACAAAGGACTCGACTCACCCTAAAGCACAACTTGAGTAAACAACTAGATTTTGACTTGATTTCCAGACCCTAAAATCTCAATGTATTTGGTTAGGTATAAACTTACACCTTTATGTCAGCATAGTTTGTTCTCTGCCGTAGTGCTGAAAGCAACTATCTTCGCTACTTGAGGCTTGTTCATACCTCAATACACACAGGCATGCTTATATTTGGATTGTCAAATCTTGTATTCGCTGGTTTTGTTGGTGATTGAAGGAGATTTTACTGGTAACCATAGAAAGAGATTTTAATTCTCTTAATTTAACTACAGATATTTTCTTACACAGTGTTCAATGATGCAAAAGATCCACATGGATGATCATGAATAGTTTTGACATCATGGCTTTTGTTATTATTGTGGTCGTTTGCACTTGTTGGTTTTATTGGCATATTCTCACTGATCTGAATCAAATTCATCATAGGCCCAGAAAGATTATTGAATTTGAGCTACATCGGTAGTATATCTATTTTTTAAATGTCATGTGATTCAAGTTAGATCGTCTTAGTTCTATCTAACCTAAACACTGGGTGCTTGGCGCTCGCCTAATCGCTCAGGTGAGGCGAGGCCTGAGCACCTTGTCGTGTAGATCACATGGGCGTTTTCACTCGTGCGACGCTTAGGCGAGCACCGGCTGGACGCTGGGTGGCCCAGTCGCGTGTGACTCACCTCCCTTCCAATGTTTCTTCCCCTCTCCTATTGGAGAGCCCTAGGCATCCTCAATTCCTAGTCCTTATTTTGTGCAAGTGCAATATCTTCCCCTCCCCTTTCCTACACCCTGATAGTTACCCGCTACCCTCCCAACAAGCAGTCAGCAGCATGTCATGAGCATTTACTTTAAAGAAATAGCATGTCACTGTATGCATGTTAAATACTGTTGTTAACATAGACAGCAGGAGAAGTGATGCTTTTAGAGAGAGCAAAGAGGATTGGGGAAGTCTTAGAGACAAAAAAGCATGGAAAACTTAGAAAATGAGATAGCAGAGACAATAATCGGGTCACTGTGCAAAGAAAATCATAATCATTTGTCAATAGAAACATGCAAAAGTCTGACTATTCCTCGTTGGAAGCATTTTAATTAAAAATATACCTAAGATAATACTAATCTAACTAGGTTTCCCAAAAGAAACTATCTCAACAGCAACTAATTATTTTGATGAAGTGTTTGGTTCATTAATCCTCTTAGTTTTCTTATTATGTTTACTGCATTGTAGTTTACTTTTCAAGCACACAAGAACGACACAAAACCCCAAATGATACAAAGGACTCGACTCACCCTAAAGCACAACTTGAGTAAACAACTAGATTTTGACTTGATTTCCAAACCCTAAAATCTCAATGTATTTGGTTAGGTATAAACTTACACCTTTATGTCAGCATAGTTTGTTCTCTGCCGTAGTGCTGAAAGCAACTATCTTCGCTACTTGAGGCTTGTTCATACCTCAATACACACAGGCATGCTTATATTTGGATTGTCAAATCTTGTATTCGCTGGTTTTGTTGGTGATTGAAGGAGATTTTACTGGTAACCATAGAAAGAGATTTTAATTCTCTTAATTTAACTACAGATATTTTCTTACACAGTGTTCAATGATGCAAAAGATCCACATGGATGATCATGAATAGTTTTGACATCATGGCTTTTGTTATTATTGTGGTCGTTAGCACTTGCTGGTTTTATTGGCAAATTCTCACTGGTCTAGGTTATGCCGGTGAAGCTTCTCAAATGAAAGACTTTTTTTTTTCTTCATTAATGATAAGCAGCTGAGGCCGACATATATTTTTTAACTGTAGCTGAAGTTATTTACATGAGCAATCTTTCTCTTAAATTAAGTTTTTTTAATCATCATAGAACCAAATAAATTTGTAGTTTTTCTTTATCAAGGCAGTTTTCTTACATTTTCGTTCATTTTTCAGCAAATTTGTTGCCTTTCTTTGTTCTTCCAGCTATGTTGCAATTTTTGTCAAGTTGCACAACATCAACAGTGCCTTCTTTAGCATGTTGATCCTCATAAATTACTGTTGTTAATTTCTTAAACAGTGTCTTTTCTACTTACTAGTCTTGTTAGACCTATAACTAAGTCATCTCTTTACATTCTTGATGAAAAGGATCAATTATTCTGGAAGTGCTCATTTGAAATGTTTCAGGTTTTAGTTGTAGGACATTAGTGAATCTGATGTTAGACAAAACTTTATGCATCTTCCACCTAATCTGAATGCTGAAGTACCCATTGCAAGTCATTGACTGATGTTCAACCTATTAGTACAAAGTTGAATATCATCTGTATACGATCAACATTGTAAATGCCATTGTCACTCTTATGCTGCATATTTGATGTAAATACATTTGATATCATTTTTCAATATCTGCCGGGATATAGCATGCTTCACGGTTTCTAAAGCTACTAACTACAATAGATAAACAGCGGAAGGTTGTGACTGCGCATGTGTCATATCAAGACATTATTTCAGTGGTGATGAATTGCTTGGATGTGAGCATGATAATAAGTTAATGATCAAAGGTACTCTTAGTTAGCACTCAAACACCATTTAGAGACTTGCATATGAAAAAAATGTTTAATGGGAACTGAATGCAGGTGGATTTCCTGAGTGGTAGAGGAATGTTATCTGATACAGATGATTAGTTGGAGGTTTTCAACTTCCTTTTGGTTGGAAGCAGATACAGAAAATATATTTTGTTTGGATGCACTTGATTTGAGGTAGAAGAGGAATTTGGACTTGGAGAGGGCAGCAATAGAACTACTTTTCTTGTATTTTTCTGCAAACAGTACGTGACACTGCTTCAGAATATAATGTTTGTGGTGCAAAAAAGGCTCTTTTGCATTCTCCCATGTAACAAGTCAACCATCCATCTTTCCTCCTTTGAACTCTGCAGTCTGTTCAGCTTTTCGACTGCGAAAGACCAAAGTTCAGATCATAAATCCAACTTTATAGTGGTCGACCCCCTTCAATCATGTGAACTTACCTCAGAAAAGGCTGCAAAAACAGCCAAGTGTCACACCTGTCACACAAAATCTTCAAGTTCAAGTCCTTCCATTGAGTTCTTTAAGCAG
>LVTN01002435.1:16981-27113 GCA_001649415.1 Musa itinerans
TTATAAATATACAATTTTAATACTCCATACTAAGAATAATTTCAATGGTTGGTAACTTCTCTTTATTGTAGTTTGATTTGTAGGGAAAATATTTATTACACCACATATCGAGTAAATTGAACTTTCTCATAAAATTGATAAAATAGAGCTGAAATTTTCTACTTGCATATCATCTCCTTACCAAGTAGGAGATCATATAGTTGTCACGTTTCATGATCCATAAATCCCCAAACCTAATCATCTTAGCTTGTTTGTCAATCCACAGGAGCAATGTGTATATTCAACATAATATTATACAATATGCACAGTATAATATCATCATAAACACAGCAATCTAACACCTCCAATATCAGTATAATAAAAACAACAGACATATCATGTAAGACAGCGCTAGACAATGTATTTAAGATTTTCCAAATGAAATAAAATCAACTGAAATAAGAAACGAAAAAAGAATAAAGGTCGCAAATCCCTTCCTTTCTCTCTTTCCTTATCTTTCTTCTATTCTTCTTCTTTTTTCTTTCTAAGTTCTCCTTGTACTTCTCGTTCGCTTGGTTGGATTGCGGCAATCCACCTTAAAAAATATCGAAATGAAGCGATTTAGAAAATAAATGAGAAAATAAAAGTTTTTGTTTTAGTTCATTAAAGATTAATCAAATAGGTCCCTATGATATGGTTAAGAGAGATCGGTAGGAAAAGAAATTTAATGCATGAAGGATAAAAAACTTTTATCCATCCAAAATTATATGTTTGCAAGTGCTGCAGCTATTTGTCGTCTTACTTTGTCATTTAATACCTTCCATTATATGCTAATTGTTTGGACAATATTGGAAAGCTAAATTGACTAGCTTTATTTTTAGGGTAAGCAATATTTTGATTGATCCAAACATGGTACGAAATAATCCTATAATTGATTTGATCACAATTGTAAATAATTTTTGGTCCATTTGGTTATGAGAGAAAACATTTATTCGATTGATTTTGTCTTGGTATATACTTGCCGAAGGCAGGCTTTGAACCCCAAGATGTTGCTATGATCGGTCATATTCTTTACCAGCAAGACTTATATCTTTTAAGCTTTCAAACACAATAAAATGTCATCTTTGTTTGTCATAAGAAAATTGAATAAAAGCACCTCTTCTCCTCTTTAAATCCTTAATTATTTTCTTCCTCATCTTTTCCATTGAATCCTTAACTCACTTGTAAGCAAAGAAACGATAAGCGTAATTTATTATCTTATATCTTCTATTGAGAAAAGACATGCCTGAATGAATGGCTACGCTGAATACGGTCATCACCAAAAGGTGCATGAACTTTAAATTGGTACACGACCAAATGTGAGCTTTAAAATGTCTCTTCTAATCCCCAGAGATAAATTTTAATTATACAGAGAAAACATAATTACGTGTGAATTTTCATCATTCTGACTTTCACCAACTCTCGATCATCGCTCCTCCCTATCTATTATGTTTTTTATCAGAAATATTGTTCTCTTCAAATGAAATACAAAAAGATACAATCTCACTTACCATGAAATACAAAAATGTGTTCCATCAAACTTGTATTGTTCTCAAATGTGGCATTTGCAGAAACATGATTCCTACTAGTACTCTGGGTGACACCATGACCATCAACATGTAGCTACTTGCAATGAAAATATGAAACAAAGGGCCACAGATCTCTTTGGTCTTCTTCCCAGGAAACAAGATAATATGTATAATTTTATCATTTCAATGGATACAAAGTTTATTTTATTTCTTTCTTCTTAATTCAAGATCGGGGTGATCCAACGTCGGTCACCGTATACAGGTCGCCTGCGTTCAGATAACCTCGAAAAACTTTCGATACTATGATTATCCATATTGTAAACATTGAAGTCAGCACGTGGAAATGGATGCCTGATATTAGTGAAATAGATACGATTAGCACAACATCCAGCTTCACGAGCTGAGACCGAAATCGCTCGATTATAAGGAAGAAGGTCCACGAATAGTGCTTGGTCTCCTAATCTCTCCATCTTGATCCATGTCTCATTCTCCAAATCAAGTTGAAACACATAGACACCCAGAGATTTACCGCTATGCTCCACTGTGCAGACTAGTAGTATGTTTCCACGAGATTCAACCAACGACATAGCGAGGATATTGGCGTTGGTAAAAACCATAGGACATGGCACCACCAACTTCCTAAACCGAAGAGGAAGGACTTGAAAGATCGTTAAACACTCTCCAAGGTGATTCCACGTGTAGAATTGTCCTTCAAAGCTAAGGATTGCATCGAAAGGTTGAAGTTTGTCTTTTTCCAAGGTCCAAGACTCGTCTCCCGGCCTCCAAACACAGAGATGATTGTGGTTGTCCCGTGCGAGGAGGATGCAGTCGGGACTCGTCGGAGCTGATGACATGCAGAGGAACAAGTAGGGCGCAGGTTGACGATCTGGGAGTTGCAACCACGCCCTAGAGAAGGGATTCAATAGGTGAATCGGGGTGTTCGAGTCAGACACTAGCCAACCATGTGAGCAACCATGGAACAAGGTCCTTGTCGATGGAAAGCCATGGAACCGGATCTTGAAGGAGACTTCCTTGTCTACGACGCTCTGCAAGCGACAGCGGTCCTTAAAAATCTTGGTGACGAGAAGCCATGGGGTATTTCTCATGGTTGGGTTGAACCGTGTAATGATAGCTCTCCATTCCTTGCATGTTCCACTGAGGCGCACAGCATCCCTGGGGTTCATCCGCATCAAGAATGACTCGACGATATCGATTGGAATGTACTCGATTGGCCTGGCATCAGCATCGGTCTTCCTCTTGTCGTTCTTATCTCTTCTGATTGCAGATCTACGGTGGAAGCGGTAAGCATGGATACGAACGCATCATTGTTATCAAAGATTTATGAGACTAGTTTGAATCTTGAAACTACTGTTCCATCAAAGAAGAGGAGGATTCTTACTTGTGCAAAACCGAAAGACGACGCCACACTTCCAGGCTCGAATCCACGACGACGCCGACCACTCGACATGCCATCTCTACCGTCACTTTGTTGTTGGTAGTTGGTATGTCCTCGATTGCCATCTCTGCGAACGCTTTATTTGGGGCGGCTGCTTCCTCCATGGGTTTCAGAGGAATGAAGAATTTTGTTGGTCGCTAATGGGGCATAAATATTTAATTTTGTTGTTGTCTACAATAGGTGTATAAAATCTAAATAATACGTTTCCTAATACGTATAAATATGTTCATACACTAAAATGATGTGTTGAAAGGAGAATTTTAATATGATGTAATTGGAAACTTCTCTTAATTTGTCACTTGAATTGCATGGATGACTTTACAGGAACTCGATAAGAATTGCAAGGCTTAAACCTCAATATATCATAATTATTGACTGAGATATGTGTATCATCACACTTCATATTCTCAGTATACAATTAGTCTACTGCAAAATATCCAAATAAATATTTATTATATCATAAGTCTCAAATGTTTAACAATATGTTTTATTTTCATCAAGTGAAACCATAGTAGCTTAACCCAAAAAAATAATAAATAGATATATGAGCAAACCACATACTAAATAAAACTTATCAAAAATATAATTTAATTTTAAATCTATTATTTCTTTTGGTTTTCATGCTTGGTCTCTAAAAATGGTGATTTCTCGAGAAAAACTGCAAGTTTTGAGTTTTTCCATATAGTGCCTCTTATTTCCGAAATATCCAAAAAATATCTCTTTGTTTTAAAATGATAAAAATATCCTCGAGTCGTGGGTTTAAATTTTTTATTTTTTAATTGAAATTCAGTTAGATCGAATCAATTAAACTAGTTCAATGTTAAATCAGATCAATTATAGTGTTTTTTAATAATATTATGATATTTTTAATTTTTCTAAGTTGATTATACCATTTTTTAATAGAATTATAGTGTTTTTCGATACTGAACTAAAATCATCTTAACCCTATTCAAAAATACTATAACGATTATGATTCTATTTAATAATCGACTTATACGATTATTATTATTATAGTAAAAACACTATAACTCTATTAAAAAATATTATAACTTTATTAAAAAATACTGTGATATTGAACCGATTTAACCCAAACTAGATTTTAATTAGAATCCACTTCTAAGGATATTTTTGGTTGTTTTATTAAGGGAATGAGTCCCTTTTGCGAAATATTAAAATGAGGGGTGCTATTTTAAAAAAGCAAAAATTGGGACTTTTCCATAAAATCGCCTTTAAATAGATTTAACCCAAACTAGATTTTAATTAGAATCCACTTCTAAGGATATTTTTGGTTGTTTTATTAAGGGAATGAGTCCCTTTTGCGAAATATTAAAATGAGGGGTGCTATTTTAAAAAAGCAAAAATTGGGACTTTTCCATAAAATCGCCTTTAAATATATAATAAATTAATTTTTTTTAATGACATAAGTTCCATGCATCTTAAGATAATCTTTCAAGCCAACCTGTTTAAGATACATTTTAATGAATAAAAATATAAGTATAAATAAGGTGACATAACATATTAGAAGTAATATTCACAAATATATATAAATATATATATAATTATATGTCAAAATAATTATGATCACACTACATTCCCATATAGCGCATAACTATGTTGGCACCTATATTGTAGGTAACGCATTTATTATAGGTAAAAATATCATTTAAAACTAATAAGTATTTTTCTTTATTTTAAATATTAAATTAAATATTTTATAATTTAAAATCATCATGGATCACATTAAGTTTAGATACTAGCATTAATTAATTCACAATCCTATATAATTTTTAGATTAGTTATAAATGTTAAGAACTTAGAAACATACATAATCATAGTTTTATGGATCTAATTTTAATTTGTGATAAAAAATTAGATTTTGAAAAAAAAATCCAGTTAAATTTTATTTTTTTTATTTTTCCTTTTTCGTTCTCTTTTTTTTTCATTCTTTTTTCTCTTCTCTTCTCTCCTCCTCTCCTCTTTTTTTCCTTTTCCTTCCCTCCTAACCAAGTCAACCACAAGCCATAGCCATGCTCTACAGCTAGTTATGGTGGCATAACCCTTCTTCCTTCCGTCTTTTCTTGTTAGATTATATTGTTCTATTTAAGATATATTATATATCTGATTAGATTTTGATAGTGAATATTGACCAATAAAAAAAAGTTTAATTATGATAGGATTATTTTATAGGATCTCTTAGGAACTCAATACATAACGTGATGTGATGTGAGGTGATAATACATGCCACATACAAAAGGATATTATAGTTTTTTACCCATCTCCCCTTAGTCCTTGTTACATTGTTTATAGTAATCCTATGAAAGGATAGGAAGAGATGAGAAGACGAGTTTAGTTTTCTTTGTACATCGATATTTCAACTTTCTTTAGATTATATGATAGTGTGCTTGCAAATCATATAAAGATTGGTATCAAAAGATATATAATCCTGATCTTGATTTATCGTAATTTGATTTCAATTCTAACATTAAAGTTTTTTCACATAACAAAACCATAATTATAGCTTTATGCTTAAACTTTCTTCAGTGACGCAGCCAACTACAGCAAGCCATGGTGGCATAACACTTCTTTCCCTCTTCCTCTATTTTTGATTACTTTCATGAGTTATGATTTTACCAATAAAACCCATCTCACTCTCACGGATGGATTTTACCTTTTAAATGATGTCACAATGGTTTATGGGCCATGAGAAGAAACCTTAGGATATATTTTTTTCCTATTAATCCCTTCTATATGTTTGTAAATTGTATATTATAATTTATCCACATGAAGTGTAGGATCATTTGGCTAAAACATTCATGCGAATCAGTATACTAGAAACTACCAAAATAATGAGTCACTTACCTTCTTGTCTCTTGCAATAGCCCAATCTTTATTCTCTGAGAATCCATAAGATACGGGGTTCACATAGTTTACCTCTTTTCTATGATAAAGTTTGTCAAAAGTGGGAGACTTCAAGTCGAAAAAAAAAAATTAGGCAGCACATGGTGTATTACCATTTTCAACTCAAGGAAATAATTGGCAAAATTGATGAACAAACAATACAATCCCAAAGGCACCAGAAACATTTGTTTTTAATCTTCAAAAGAAAAAATATATAATATCACTCACCAAGAGTATTAGTGAATGCTACCCAAAATGTGTTTTAACAATTTGTACCACTCTTGGTAGCATTTGCAAAAACATGATTCATAATAATACTCTTGGTCATAATATAACTATTAACAAACAACTATTTATAATGAAAATCTATGACAAAGGCTAAAAATATTTTTTTCCCATTGAAAAAAGAACATAAGATTTTATTGTCCTAATAGATATGAAGTTTTTTCTTCTTTTTTTTTCAACTAAAATTTGGGGTGATCTATAGTCGACTATAACCATATTATCCTTTACTAGTTTTGTCAAATTTGGGACAACTTTCTATGCTATGGTTATCCTTATTGTAAACACTAAATTCACCATGTTCAAATGGTTTCTATACACTAGTTTAATAGATACAGTTAGCAGAACATCTAATTTCACTAGCTAAGATCGAGATCATATGATTATCAAGAATGACCATCAATAGTGCTTGATATCCAAGGTTCTCCATCTTGATCCATGCCTTGTTCTCCAGAATAAGTCCAAATAGGTGTATGATGGTGATGCTTCATTATGTAGATCAATAATATGTTTCCACAAGACTCAACCAATGACACAATATGCTCCTGATAGTCCTACTAGCTTCCTAAACCGAAGAGGAAGGACTTTAAATATCGATAAGCATCCACTGCAGCAATGCCAGGTATAGAATTTCCCCTCAAAGCTAAGCACTATATCAAAATCTTCAAGTCTGGCTTTTTCTTTGATCCAAAATTTATTTCCAAGCCTCCAAACATAGAGATGATTCATGTAGTCACGTTCGAGAACAACATAATTAGGTGTCATTGAAGCTGATAACATGCAGATGAAAAAGCAGGGAAAAGACTTACAAAATGGGAGTTCCAACTGCACACCAATAAAGGGATTCAATAGGATTATTAGGTTATGCGGGTGAAGAACGATCACTAACCAATCATGGGAGTACTTGTAAAACAAGGACCTACTCATTGGAAAGCCATCCACCTTGATCTTGAAGAAGATTTTCTTATTTACCATAATACATAGGTGGAAGGTTTATTTTTTTTCCCATTCAGATCCTAGCTTATTTACTAAAAAGTAAGAAAGCTTATATGCTAATTTTCTTCTATATATGGATAATATGATAATTATCTATAATAACAAAAGAAATATTTCAAAGATTCATGATGATCTTTCTCTTTGATTTGAAATAAAAGCCTTGGGGAAGCTTAATAGTTTTCTTGGTTTGCAGATAATGAATACAAAAGATGGTATATTTATCTCTCAAACAAGCTATATAAAGAAAATTATTAAAATGATTTAAAATTAACAAAAGTAAGAAGGTTTCTATAACTTGATGCAAATATAAAGATAAGTTATAATGATTTAAAGGTTCTTTCTGACCTTCGATATTTTCATGCTCTTATTGATAGTCTCATCTATTTAACAATTATAAGGCCATATATTATATTTTTAATTGATCTTGTAAGTCATTTTGTATGATCTCCAAGGAAGCAACATCTTGATGTAGCAAAAATAATTTAAAAATATGTGAATTCTACTTTTGATTTAGGATAATACTATAAGAAGGGCTTTTATCTTAATTGCATGGTTATGTCAATATTGATTTGGAAGGTGATTTAGATAATCATAGATTCACTTGTGACTATGTTGTTTTATATAGTTCTGCTTGTATCTCATAGTGCAGCAAGAAATAATACTCAGTCTCTCTTTATAAAATTGAAGTAGAATACACAGCTCTTCACTTGTTGTTCAAGAATGTATATTGTTAAGATATTTGATATAGGACGTTTGTTATCAAACTAGCTATTTTATAGTGTGACAATCAAAGTACCTTAAAATTGGCTACAAATATAATTTGCCATGCAAGAATCAAACATATTAAAATTGAACATTATTTCATCCAAGGTGCTTCAGGGAGTCAGGGAGTCATGGAGATCAAGAGTAAAGATAATGTTGCATATATTTTTACAATTTTTTCTCCAAAAGAGGGTTTGAAGATTTTTAAAGCAAGTTGGGACTTCCCTCTAAAAATATACTTTTACGAGAGAGTGTTAAGATTTAAAGTATTATCCTTTGGAGGATTTTAAGATTCTTATTTTTTATCTATTAAATAAGTTGATTAGATAAAATTTTAGAGATAAGGGTCTCTTGATTTAAATTATTATTCTACACCTATAACTAGATGAAATTTACATGCGTAAATCCATTCTAAGTTTCAAGTATTGACGCCTATAGGGCTCAAGTCAAAGAGTAGTTCAAGATCTTGTAAGTGTTATTTCTTTTAAAAAATTCAATATAGCTTTTTTTTTAACTTCCACCTTGGTTTTCTTTTCCTATTTGGTTTAATCTTAAGCTAATAGTATTATGTTACTACAATTTGAGAAAGAGTTACACTTGCAAGTGATCTCTCCCTTATTCACATGTGTTAGGTTGTTAGAATATCAAATTGAGAATCTTATTTGTTAGATGAGCTAACATTGACACTAGTGATGATATATGCAAAGAACAAAGCTAGAGGAGAATCACTTGGAGAACACCAATGTATTGAAGTAGTTGGTTAAAATGGATTGGAAGAAAGAACAAGTTTGGAGAGACTTAGCTATTCAACATCAATATCACTTAGAAGAATTGTGGACTCAAGAGAGTGTCATGATATTAGAGAGGTGTGTATGCTAATTGAGAAGGAAAGGAATATCGATGCCAGGTAACAAACAATGAGGTCATAAGCATGAGAAGAGCGCCACTATAATGTAGATATAGGACTTCTAGACAACTATTGATTCATTGCTCTCAAGAGGGAGAGCACAATAATCCAAAATTTGGGTCAAGGCGATGGAGAATGTAAAGGTCGACTCAAAGTACTAGCAAAATGATCAACACTAGAGGACTTCACAAGACCCATGTAAGAGTGCTTTTATTGACTTAGTGTCAGACTAATAGGCGGTGGTACCACTAGTTGTTAGTCTATCAAGGGGTGGTACCACCTCTAATATCCCAAAAACCTGGGATGAGATTGTTTTAGCTCCAAATTTGAATTTATTTGGGGCATATAAAAACCCTACTCATCCCTGCTTGGTGAATACACAAAATCAAGAACAAAAATTAGAGAAAATTTAAGAGAGGGGTGAGTGGTGAGTGGGTTGATTTCAGTTTAAGAGAGGGGTGAGTGGGTTGTAAAGGTTATCTCCTAAACTTGTGAAAATGAGAAAAAAATTGTAAGAGGGTAGTTGGTCTTTGGCCATTGAAGGAAGACCGTTAGTGGACGTTGGTGGCCTCAACGGAGAAGGAATCAAGAGTGGACATAAGTCACGACGATCGAACCACTATAAAATCGGTGTATTCCGTTTGTATTTCTATTATGCTTTTCATTCTCATATTATAAACTGATTTACTTACTTATTACTCTTACTATGCTTAGAACGCGCCTTCAAGTTAAACTCTTTTTCGATATCGGTTTTCATCGAACAAGAATTTTCAAATCATCATTTTTATTGTAAGCACTAATTCACCCCCTCTCTTAGTGCCAACTTGATCCTAACAATTAGTATCAGAGCCACGTTTCTCTCCATTGGTCTAACACCTAAGAGAAATGATTTTTTTTAGCAATCTAGAGGGTCACTCTATCATTCGTTCTCCCATGTTCAATGGGATGGACTACACTTATTGAAAAACTCGAGTGAGAGTATTCTTACTTTCTATAGATTTGAATTTATGAAATATTGTCGAAAGTGATTTTCAAAAGTCTTCTAATCTAATAAGCGAATGGAATGATTTGGATAAGAAATTTTTTTCTTTGAATGCTAGAGCTATGAACGCTTTATTTTGTGCTTTGAATAAAAATGAATCGTATTTCTTTATGCGAAAATACACATGAGATTTGCACATACTAGAAGTAACTCATGAAGGCACAAATAGAGTTAAAGAGTCTAAAATAAATCTTTTGATATATAATTTTAAACTGTTTCGAATGAAGCCAAGTGAAACCATT
>LVTN01002436.1:1322-26727 GCA_001649415.1 Musa itinerans
ATTCTTTCTCTTCAAAAATTTGTAAGAGTGTGAACCATTTGTAAAAGTTGTAAGAGGGGTGTTTGTCCTTCCCCTTCAAAGAGATTTGCTAGTGGAAGTTGGGAGCCTCACCGAAGAAGGCTTCGCAAGTGGATGTAGGTCATTTAACCGAACCACTTTAAATTGGCATGTTCATTGAATGTGTGAGTTCTTACCTTTCTGCAATCATTATCTACACAACAGCAAATTTTCAGTTTTTACTTTACTCAAGCTACTATCAAAATGAAATCTCCTTGCATTTTACGGAATCATTTTCGAACTTATAAGTTTTAATCCGCTGCACTAATTCCCCCCCCCCCCTCTTAGTGCCGCTTCGATCATAACAAAAATTATTACTACTAGTATAGGCAAGGAGCATCCTTATGGTTTCTAATCTTGTCACAAGAGTGAAGGTTTCTTCATAATCAATATCTTCTTCTTGGTTGAAACCCTTGGATACTAATCTAGCCTTGTTTCTAACTACAATACCAAATTCATCTTGCTTGTTTCTAAAAACCCATTTAGTACCAATAACTAAATGGTCATTTGGCCTCGGAACAAGCTTCCATATCTCGTTTTCTCAACTTGGTTCAACTCTTCTTGTATTACGATAACCCATGAATTATCTATCAAGGCTTCGTCAATGCATTTTTGTTCAATTTGAGAAAAAAAAGTGGCATTGGTACAAAAATTTTTAAGAGAAGAACGAGTTTGAACCACTTTTGATGTCTCCTATGATTAGCTCCTTAGGATGAGCATCTACATACATCCATTCCATGGGTAAGGATGTTTCGAAAGAAGATATATCCAAGTTGCTAGTTGGAGGAGAGGGTTCATTTAAATTCAAAGCATCAAAATTAAGATCATCATCAAACTTATTTATCTTAAATTTGGAGATTTCATTAAAGACAACATGAATAGACTTTTTGATGACCAAGGTTCTTTTATTAAAGACATGAAAGGCTTTTGTAATAGAAGAATAACCAAGAAAAATGCCTTCATCAGATTTTGCATCAAACTTTCCTAAGGCATCTTTTTCATTCAAGATAAAACATTTACAACCGAAAACTTTAAAGTATGAAACATTGGGTTTTTTATCATTTCACAATTCATAAGGAGTTTTGGAAAGTAATGATCTTACTAGAATCCTATTCATGACATAGCATACCGTATTAATGGCTTCGGCCTAAAAATATTTAGGTAGGCTATGTTTGTTTAACATTGTTCTTGTCATTTCTTGTAAATTTCTATTTTTTCTTTCTACTACATTTTGTTGAGGATTTCTCAGAGTAGAGAAATTATGATTATATCGATTAGATTCACAAAAATTTTAGAAATCATAGTTTTGAAATTTGCCACCGTGATCACTCCAAATTGATAAAATCATAAAGCCTTTTTCATTTTGAACAAGTTTATAAAACTTAGAAAAATACCTAAAGCAATCACTTTTGTATGCCAAGAAGTATGTCTATAATCATTCACAATTACAAAAGTGTATTTACTACCTCTTAAGCTTGATGTATCAATTGGTCCAAACAAATCCATATGGATCAATTACAATGGTCTAGAGGTGCTTTGATTCTTTGGTTTGAAACTATATTTTATTTGTTTTCCTAGTTGACATGCATCACACACATTATCTTTAACAAACTTAATGTTAGGAATACCTCTTACAAGTTCTTTGGATGAGATTTGAGAGATTAGTTTCATGCTAGCATGACCTAATCTCCTATGCCAAAGCCAAGCATCGTCATTCAAAATTGAAAAACACATTTCAATACAAAGATCATCAATGTAATAGTGTATATATTATTTTGTTTTAAGGCAATCATAGAGGTGTTTTTGTATGGTTGTTCAATAATGCAAGCATTGGATTCAAATCTAATAATGTATCTTTTATCATATAATTGAATAATGCTAAAAAAATTATGCTTTAAGCTATCAACCAACAACACATCTTTAATCAAAATGATGGATTTGTTACCTATGGTTTCTTTGCCAATGATTTTACCCTTGTTGTTGTCTCCAAGGTGACATACCCTTCGTCTAGGCTAGTGAGCTTAGAAATTTTAGATGGATCTCCAATCATGTGGCTTGAGCATCCACTATCAAGGTACCATCTCTTGCTCCGAGCTTGTGATGGTAAACATATCTTCAAAAAAGGGTGATTTTTAGGTAACCATTTGACCTTAGATACCTCAAAAATCGATCTACTTAATTTATCATTTTGCATATGGTTCCTTTAGGAACCCAAATCAATTTGTATGGACTATATCTCTTAAGTGGACATTTATAAGCAATATGTCCAAGTTTGCAACAAAAGTTGTATTTAGTGCGGGGTGATACATGCAAGGTAGGGCCTTTAACAAAGGTGGTTGAATTTTGGTGAGAGCTATTCACAAATCTCATTTCACCTCTTCTATGAATGTGACTCTTATTGGCAAGGATCATATTCAAGGACTTGCTACCAACCTCAAATTTTTTTAAAGTTTCTTTGAGTAGCAAGTTTTCCTTCTCAAGTGCCTCTAAGTGTTCACATTTATTGCATGGAGGCAAAAAAGGATTATCATGCTTAATTTTTTTAAAATCAATATTTAAAAGGGCATGCTCCTTTTTCAAAGAATTATACTTTTTACTCAATATTCTACATTCATCAAGCAATTCATGAAAAGCACGTAAAAGCTCATTGAAAGATAAATTTACATCTAATGAACTACTTACCTCATCTCCGATAGCCATTAGTGCATAGTTGGCGATCTCCTTGTTGCTTTGTTCTTCGCCTTCATAATCGCTAGTCATCCCACGTTGCTTTGAGCGCCTTCTTCTTTATTTGTTTCTTCTTCACTTGGGGACATTTGCTTTTGAAATGTCCTGCCTTCTTGCATTCATTGCATATGACTTATTCTTTCTTAGGTTCAACTTTATTTTTAGTATCATTTTTAGATTTATTTCTTTTTATAAATTTTTTAAACTTTCTTGTCAAGAGGGCCAAGTCATCATCATAGTCCTCGCCACTTGAATTTTCTTTTAAGTGGTATTCTTGAGTTTTTAGTGTCATATCCTTCATATTCTTTGAAAGGTTATTCTCAAGCTCTTCATGAGTATTGTAAGTCATCTCATAAGTCATTAATGACTCGATAAGTTCTTCGAGAGGGAAATTATTCAAGTCCTTAGCCTCTTAAATGACTATTACTTTAGGGTCCCAACTCTTTGGAAGGGATCTCAATATTTTCCTAACAAGTTCAAAGTTTGGAAAACATTTGCCAAGAGCTTTTAAACTATTAACGACATCCGTAAAATGGGTGTACATGTCAATAATAGTTTCGCTTGGCTTCATCCATTACTATACTAGTGCTTGTTGAATCTCAGATTTTGATGATGAAACTAATTGATAATGTTTATCTGATCTGCGTTTTAAGTGATGTAGGAAGCTTTGATCAGGGAGAGACAATTAAAACAGGAAGAATCATGTGGGGCCGGAGTAGAACATGTCAAAAGATTGGACGTTGAGCTGGAGGATTGGTCGACGTATTTGTAGAAGACTTCGGGCCATGGGTTCGGGCATTGGGCCAAGAAGAATGAAAATTACGCTAAGTAAATCGAAGTTGTGGAGGTCAACTAGCCGATTGGGCAATAGGCCGCAAGAGAGGACGATGCGCTGAAGAATCGGACGAAGCATCGATAAACCAATGACATATCGAATAATATTTGATTCAAGCTTTGTAATAATGGTCTAGATCAAAGTAGGTTTTAGGCATAATTAGGTTGGAATTGGGCAAACTCAATTAGGGGCCAATTGGGCCCAAGTTTGGGCTATGCTTGGCCAAGTGAAAGGCCCAAACAGTGACCCAACAGGTGGAACCATCGTGGCACAGTCTCTGAGACTATATCAAGCGACGGTACCGCTAGTCTGGGTGGTGGTACTACCCAGACATAGTTACTGAGAGACTGTCAGATGGTGGTACCACCTAGTGATAGGGTGTCAAGCGATTGTACTACCAGACTAGGTGCTAGTACCACTTAGTGTTAGTGCTGTAGGCGGTGATACCGCTAGTACCTTGAAAACCGAGGATGAGATACTTTTAGGCTCTAAGTTTGAATCCACTTGAGGCCTAAAAATACCCCTCTCATCCTTGGTTAACATATACAAGAATTGAGAGTAAAAAAGGAAGAAAACACTATTGTAATCTTATGTGAACTCATCTTAAACTCTAAGTGTTAGTGAAGTCTAAAAGAGGAGATTGTGGGGGTATAAATGTTCTCACCTGAGCTTGTCAAAAGGAGAATAGACTTGTAAGAAGGTGCCACTCTTGATCCTAACAGTTGGTATCAGAGCCATGTGTTTTCTTGTTTGGTTTAACAACCAAAAGAAATGGCTCTTTTTGGCTTTCAAGAAAGTCACTCTATCATTTGTTCTTCTATGTTCAATGGGACGGACTACACATATTGAAAAACTCGAATGAGAGTTTTCTTGCTTTCTTTGGATTTAAATTTATAGAGTATTATGGAAAACGACTTTCAAAAGTCTTCTTGTCTAATGAATGATTGGAGTAAATTGGAGAAGAAGACTTTCTCTTTAAATGCCAAAGTTATGAATGTCTTATTTTACACTTTAGATAAAATTGAATTCAATCGAGTTTCTATTTACGAAACAGCTTTTGACATTTGACATACACTTGAAATCAGACATGAAGGCACTAGCAAATTTAAAGATTCGAAAATCAATTTTTTGATGCATGGTTTTAAATTGTTTCGGATGGAACCAAGTGAGACCATTGGGGACATGTACACTCGGTTTACGGATGTCATCAATCGTCTAAAAGTGCTTGGTAAAAGTTTTTCTAACTTTGAACTTATTAATAAAATATTTAGATCTATTCCAAAGAGTTGGGACCCTAAAGTAACGGTCATTCAAGAGGCAAAGGATTTGAACTATTTTTCACTTGAAGAACTTATCGGGTCTTTAATGACCTATGAAATGAGTTGTATGGCACAAAACGAACATGAGAATAACCTTTCAAAGAAAGAGAAGGATTTGACACTTCGAACAATAGAATACCACTTGAGTGATGACTCAAGTGATGATGATGATGACTTTAAACTCCTCATAATAAAGCTTAAAAAATTCTTAAAATAAGAATCAAAGAATAAAAATGAACCTAAAAAGAAGAAGCTACAAAAGAAGAAGAAAACACTCAATGTGGCTTGGAACGAATCAAGTTCTTTCGAAGATGAAGAACAAACCAACAAATGTGAGGTGGTAAGCTACGTCTTAACGGCTTTCAATGATGAGGTAACCTAAACCTATTTGATTTATTTTAAAATTACTAGATACATTTCATGAGTTATTTTTAAATTAGTTTATAAAAATTATATGTAAATTATTGAAAAAAAAATTGGAATCATTTTTATCCTTCTAGTAATTTTAAAATGATCATGAAAATTGCATGTTTCATGATAAAGGAAAAAAATATTAGACTTAAATCTAATGCTTAAGATAAATCTCATGTATGTTTTTAAGAAGAAATAATGTGTCTTGATGATTTAACGATGCATAGTGATTTAAAATCTTGCTTAATGAGTTTATATTTCGAAGTTATGCATGATGATTTTTGTGATTTATGGATTATTGATCTTTGTCGTAATGAATGTTGCTTTTTCGATTTCAAATGATGATGCATGTTTAGATTTGGCACAAAACATAAATGTTATTCAAAGGCATACTTGTATGAAATCAAATCACTTAAATTAAAATAAAAAGGGAATACATTTTTCTTGAAAACTTCTCAATCCCTATCTTATTGAGTTTTCAAAAAGAGATTGATGAATCTATTTGTATGAATCTCTTGGACTATAAAAAAGATTTTGATGATTTCATGATTTGAATCAAAATGAGATTTTTCCAATCAAATCATGAACTTTCTCTTGAGATATCTTCTATTTTATGTAAATCAAGATCTCTTATTTATTCTTCTATGTTTCTTCTTATCACTTACTAAAGAGGAGATTTTTCTATATGAATCATAAGATTTCTTATGCATGAATTGAAATCTTTTTCTCCTATGTTTATTTTTGTGATTTACTAAAGAGAATATCTTTTTATAAATTCATGACTTAAGTTTTTCCATACTCTTTGATCTCTTAAGATTTCTTTTTAATTATTTGAGAGGAGATTTGGTAAAATGAATCATGGTTTCTCTTGGTTTCTTGAATTATAACTTAAGAATTCTTTTTATGAATCAAGATTATTTACTATGATTCTTTCTTTTCTCTATTTGAATTCAAATCAACCATGATATGTCACTTGACTTCTTAAGGTTTATGACTTAAGTTTTATGTATAATACTCACTTGTATTCATGAATTGTATAACTCATCACCAAGTTAATTTTTCTTGATATATTTCATGTGATGATTTGAAAATGATGTAATGGGAAAGAAGCAAGAAGTGCTATCTTGCAAATCTCAAAAGAAGCAATGTTTGCTAAGTTACACCTTTCAAGAAGATGCAAAAATAGGCTATCTTGCATTCTTTTTCAAAAACTTGCTAGCCTTCATACTTCAAAAAGAAGTAACACTTGCCAAATTGCTATCTTGCATATTGTAAAATGATATAAAATTTTGCTAGCTTGTGCTTTGCAAAGGAAGCAAAAAATTGCACTTCTCAAAAAATTGCTAACTTGCTCTCTTGAACATCACTAAAAATTGCTAGCTTACCTATCTTAAGAAGCAAAAGTGCAAACTTGCAAAATTTGTAATCTTGCACATCTTTAAAATTAATGATGATTTGGTAATTATGTATGCTATAAAGGAATAAAAAATTTGCTAATATGTTGTAAAACTTGCATATCTTAAAAACCGGCTAAATGCACTTCTCCTTTTTATTGATGACAAAGGTGGAGAAGATATAATGATGATCATGCATGGAATGATATATTGAAAATTTGATTATACATGATTTTATAATGACATGTTGCCTGGATTTTTGAATTCAAAAGTTCTATCAATATGGCATATTGATAGGGGGAGTTAAGGTTAACTCCGTCATCAATTGGTTGTCATCATAAAAAAAGGAGAGATTATTGAATCTCAGATTTTGATGATGAAACTAATTGATAATGTTAATCTGATCTATGTTTTGAGTGATGTAGGAAGCTTTGATCAAAGAGAGTCAATTAAAGTCAGAAGAATCATGTTGGATTGGAGTAGAATATGTCAGAAGATTGGACGTCGAGCCGGAGGATCGGTTGAAGGCTTCGGGCTATGGGTTCTGGCATCGGGCCAAGAAAAGTGAAAATTACACCAAGGAAATTGGAGTTACAGAAGTCAACTAGCCGATTGGGCAATAGGCCACAAGAGAGGACGATGCGCCAAAGAATCGGACGAAGTGTCGATGAACCAATGACATGCCGGACAATATTTGATTCAAGCTTTGTAACAATTGTTTAGATCGAAGTAGGTTTTAGGCGTAATTGGGTTGGAATTGGGCCAACTCAATCAAGGGCCAGTTGGGCCCAAGTTTGGGCTGTGCTGGGCCAAGTGAAAGGCTCAAACAGTGACCCAACAGGTGAAACCATTACGGCATAGACTCCGAGAATATGTCAAGCGATGGTACCGCTAGTTTGGGTCATGGTACCGCCCAGACACAATCTTTGAGAGACTATCAAGAAGTGGTACCGCTAGACTAGGCAATGGTACCGCTCAATGGCAAGGTGTCAAGCGGTGGTACCTCTAGACTGGGCGATGGTACCTCCAGACTAGGCGATGGTACTGTTAGATTGGGCGATGGTACTGCCCAGTGTCAGTGCTGTAGGCGATGGTACCGCCAGTACCCCGAAAACTAGGGATGAGAACTTTTAGGCTCCAAGTTTGAATCCACTTGAGGCCTATAAATACCCTTCTCATCCTTAGTTAACATACATAAGAATTAAGAGCAAAAAAGGAAGAAAACGCTGTTATAATCTTGTGTGAATTCCTCTTAAACTCTAAGTGTTAGTGAAGTCTAAAAGATGAGGTTGTGGGGGTGTAAAGGTTCTCTCCTGAGCCTGTCAAAAGGAGAATAGTGTTGTAAGAAGGTGCTTGGTCTTCACCTATTAAAGGAAGACCATTAGTGGATGTTGGTGGCTTCGACGGAAGAGGAATCAGGAGTGGATGTAGGTCACGACGACCGAACCACTATAAAAATCTGGTTTGTTTTACTTCTTGCTATTTACCTTTATTGCAAACTGAATCCTTACTTACACTACGCTTCTCTACTCATTCAAGAAAAATGAAATGGTTTTCGTTAGAATTGGATTTTTATTATACGAAGATTTTCAAACCAATGTAATTTTTTTGCTACACTAATTCATCCCCCCTCTCAGTGCTGCTCTTGATCCTAACAGTGCCTTCATGAGTTATTTCGAGTGTGTGCCAAATATCAAAAGCCGTTTCACAAATAGACACTTGATTGAACTCATTTTTATCTAAAGCACAAAACAAGGCATTCATAGCCTTTGCATTTAAAGAGAAAGTCTTCTTCTCCAACTCATTCCAATTGTTCATTAGAAGAGAAGACTTTTGAAAGTCATTTTTCATAACTCAAAATCTATGGAAATTAGAAAAATCTTCATTCTAGTCTTCCAATATGTGTAATTCGTCCCATTGAACATGGGTGGACATGTGATTGAGTGACCCTCTTGGTTGCCAACAAATGCCATCTCTCTTGGGTTTCAAACCAAATCGAGAGTGACCTTGCTCTGATATCAATTGTTAGGATCAAGAGTGGCACTAAGAGGTGGGGGGGTGAATTAGTACAGCGAAAAAATTACGTCGATTTGAAAATCTTCGTACGATAAAATTTGATTCCAACAAAAACCGTTTCGTTTTTCTTGAATGAGTAAAGAAGAGGGGATTAGATGGTTTGTAATGAATTAAAGTTGAATGCAATATGGAGATTAAGTAGTATGGAATGAACACACTAGAATTTATAGTGGTTCGGTTGTTGTGACCTACATCCACTTCCGATTCCTCCTCCGTCGAGGTCACCGGCGTCCACTAATGGTCTTCCTTCAATATGCGAAGACCAACCACCTCTTTACAGTGCTTTCTCCTTTTCATGGGTTTAAGAGATAATCCTTACAAGCCTTACACCTCTCTCGAATGATCACAAAAAGGGAGGAGGATTCTTTGCACTTTTACAAGCAACACTTTTTGTTGAATCTCAGATTTTGATGATGAAATCAATTGATGTGTTTAGATCTGATCTGTGTTTTGAGTGACATAGGAAGCTTCAATCAGGGAGACAATTAAAGCAGGAAGAATTGTGTTGGGCCGGAGTAGAACATGTTAGAAGATTGGACATCGAGCGGGAGGATCAGTCAATGTATCGGCAGAAGGCTTCAGGTCATGGGTTCGGGCATTGGAGTTGTAGAGGTCAACTGGCTGATTGGGCAATAGGCCGCAAGAGAGGATGATGCGCCGAAGAATCAGACGAAGTGTCGATGAACCAATGACATGTTGGATAATATTTAATTCAAGCTTTATAATAATTGTCTAGATCGAAGTAGGTTTTAGGCATAATTGGGTTGGAATTTGGCCAACTCAATTAGGGGCCAATTAGGCCCAAGTTTGGGCTATGTTGGGCTAAGTGAAAGGCCCAAACAGTGACCCAAACTGGTGGAACTATCGGTGGTATAATCTTTGAGACTATGTCAGGTGGTGATACCACCCAGACTCTATCTCCGAGACTATCAAGCGGTTGTACCACCAATTTGGGCGGTGGTACCGCCTAGTGTTAGTGTTGTAGGCGGTGGTACTGCTAGTACCCCAAAAATCGGGGATAAGACACTATTAGGCTCCAATTTTGAATCCACTTGAGGCCTATAAATATTCCTCTCATCCCTGGTTAACAAACACAAGCATAGGGATCTTAAAAGTGGGAAAACGTTGTAGCAATCACTTGAGAGATACTCTCCTCTATTTCTAAGTTTAGAATTCTATTTAGGGAGGAGTGAGTGCTTGTAAAAGGTTGTCTCCTAAACATGTGAAAAAGAGAAGAGGGGTGTAATAGGGTAGTTGATCTTTGCCTATTAAAATAAGATCGATAGTGGAAGCCGGTGGCCTCTAGTGAAGAGGAATCGGGAGTGGATGTAGGTTACGACGACCAAACCACTATAAAAATCTGATTTGTATTTCCTTCATGTTTTTTCCTTATATTGCAAACTAAATTCTTACTTTTACTATGCTTCCGTACGCTTTCATGTTAAGCATCTTTCTGATACATTTTTATCGTTTGAAGGTTTTTAGACTCAACATAATTTTACTACTGCACTAATTCACCCCCCCTCTTAGTACTAACTCGATCCTAATAGTTAGTATCAGAGCCACGTTCTTTCTCGTTTGGTTTAATACCCAAGAGAAATGGCTCTTTTCGACTTTCAAGAGGGTCACTCTATCATTCGTCCTCCTATGTTCAATGAGACGGACTACACATATTGAAAAACTCGAATGAGAAAAACTTGCTTTCTTTGGATTTAAATTTATGGAGTATTATGGAAAATAGCTTTCAAAGTCTTGTCTTCCAATGAATGATTGGAATGAGTTGGAGAAGAAGACTTTCTCTTTAAATACCAAGGCTATAAATACCTTGTTTTACGCCTTAGATAAAAATGAGTTCAATCGAGTGTCTATTTATGAAACGACTTTCGATATTTGGCGCACACTCGAAATTATTGAATCTCGAATTTTGATGATAAAATCAATTAGTAAATTATTTGACCTAATCTAATTGGTACCAAAGCAAGGTTCACTCTCATTTGGTTTAAAACCCAAGAGAGATGGCATTTACCAGCAACCAAGAGGGTCATTCAATTACACGTTCGCCCATATTCAATGGGATGGATTACACATATTGAAAGACTAGAATGAGGATCTTCCTAGTTTCAATGGATTTTAAATTATGGAATATTGTAGAAAATGGGTTTCAAAAGTCTTCTCTTCCAATGAACGATTGGAATGAGTTGGAGAAGAAGACTTTCACTTTAAATGCCAAGGCTAAAAATGCCTTATTTTGTGCCTTAGATAAAAACAAGTTCAATCATGTGTCCATTTGTGAAACAGCTTTTGATATTTGGCACACACTCAAAGTGACTCAAGAAAGCACTAATAGAGTGAAGGAGTCAAAAATTAATCTTTTAGTGTATACTTATGAGTTGTTTCTCATGAAACCGAGTTAAACCATTGGAGACATGTACACCCGATTTACGGATGTCGTTAATGGTCTACAAGGACTTGGTAAAGGTTTCTCAGATTTTGAACTTGTTAATAAAATTTTAAGATCCCTTCCAAAGATTTGGGATCCTAAAGTCATGGCCATTTAAGAGGCCAAATATTTAAATAACTTTCCTCTCGAAGAACTAATCGGGTCACTAATGACCTATGAAATGACTTGTAATGCTCATAAAGAGCTTGAGAACAACCTTCCAAAGAATAGGAAGGATATGATACTAAGAACTTAAGAAGACCACTTGAAAGAAAATTCAAGTGATGAGGACTTTGATGAAGACTTGGCACTCTTGACAAGAAGGTTCAAAATATTCATAAAAAAAAATAAAATTAAAAATGATACTAAAAATAAAATTGAACCCAAGAAAGAATAAGTGATATACTATGAATGTAAGAAGCCAGGACACTTCAAGAGTGAATGTCCCCAAGCCAAGAGAAAGCAACTAAAGAAGAAGAAGGCTTTCGAAGAAGAGGAGCCAACCAACACCAAGCAAGTTGCTCACTCTGCACTATTAGCTATTGGAGATGAGGTAACAAGTTCATTAGATGCAAATCTATCTTTTGATGAGCTTTTAAGTGCTTTTCATGAATTGTTTGATGAATGTAAAACCTTGAGTAAAAAGTATAACTCTTTGAAAAAGGAACATGCTTCTCTTGTTAGCAATTTTGATAGACTAAAAATTAAGCATGATGATAGTTTAACTCCCTGCACAAAATGCCATGAAGTAGAAACACTTAGAAAGGAAAACTTGCTACTCAAAGAAACCTTAGAAATGTTTGAGGTTGGTAGCAAGTCATTGAACATGATCCTTGCCAACAAGGGTCATGTTCATAGAAAAGGAGGAATCGGATTTATGAGTAGCTCTCACCAAAATCCAACCACCTTTGTTAAAGGCCCTACTTTGCATGTTTCACCGCGAAATAAATGCAACTTTTGTTGCAAATTTGGGCATGTAGCTTATCATTGTCCATTTAAGAAATGTAGTCCACACAAATTGATTTGGGTTCCTAAAGGAACCATAAAGAACTCCATGCAAAATGATAACTTAAGCCAATCGATTTTTGAGGCACCTAAGGTCAAATAGGTACCTAAAAATCATCATTTTTTGTAGAAACATTTACCATTACAAGCTAGGAGCAAGAGATGGTACCTTAATAGTGGATGCTCAAGGCATATGACCGGAAATCCATCTCAATTCTCTAAGCTCACTAGCATAGACGAAGGATATGTCACCTTTGAAGACAACAACAAGGGTAAAATCATTGGCAAAGGAACCATAGGTAACAAATCCAACTTCTTTATTGAAGATGTGTTATTGGTTGATGGCTTAAAGCATAATCTCTTAAGTATTAGTCAATTGTATGATAAAGGATACATCATTAGATTTGAATCCAATGCTTGCATTATTGAAAAACCACACAAAAACACATCTATGATTGTCTTAAAACAAAATAATGTATATACTATCGATATTAATGATCTTTGTAATGAAATATGCTTTTCGGTATTGAATGACAATACTTAGCTTTGGCATAGGAGATTAGGTCATACTAGCATGAAACTAATCTCTCAAATTTTATCTAAAGAACTTATAAGAGGAATTCCTCACATCAAGTTCGTCAAAGATAATGTGCGTGATACATGTCAACTAGGAAAACAAATAAAAGGTAGCTTCAAATCAAAGAACCAAATAAGCACATCTATACCATTGTAATTGATCCATATAGACTTGTTCAGACCAATTACTACATTAAGCCTAGGAGGTAGCAAATACGCATTTGTCATCATGGATGATTATAGTAGATACACATGGACTTACTTTTTGGCACACAAAAGTGATTGCTTTAGGTGTATCTCTATGTTTTGTAAACTTGTTCAAAATGAAAAGGGTTTTATGATTTCATCAATTTGAAGTGATCACGGTACTAAATTTCAAAACCGCGATTTTCAAAAATTTTGTGAATCTAATAGATACAACCACAACTTCTCTACCCCAAAAAATCCTCAACAAAATGAAGTAGTAGAAAGAAAGAATAGAAACTTACAAGAAATAGCAAGAACCATGTTAAACGAACATAGCCTACCCAAATATTTTTGGGTCGATGTCGTAAATACGGTATGCTATATCACGAATAGGGTTCTAGTAAGACCATTACTTTCCAAAACTCCTTATGAGTTATGGAACAACAAAAAACCCAATGTTTCATATTTTAAAGTTTTCGGATGTAAATGCTTTATCTTAAATGAAAAAGATGCCTTAGGTAAATTTGATGCAAAATCCGATAAAGGAATTTTTCTTAGCTATTCCTCTATTTCTAAGGCCTTTCGTATTTTTAACAAAAGACCTTTGGTTATAGAAGAGTCTATTCATGTTGTTTTTAACCAAGTTTCTGAAGTTAAGAAAAATGATATTGATGATGATGTTTATTTTGATGCTTTGAATTTAAATGAAACTCTTTCTCCAAATAGCAACTTGGATGTATCTTCTTCCGAAACATCCTTACCCAAGGAATGGAAGTATGTAGATGCACATTCTAAGGAGCTAATCATAGGAGACACATCAAGAGGGGTTCAAACTCGTTCCTCTCTTAAAAAATTTTGTGCAAACGCCGTTTTTCTCTCCCAAATTGAACCTAAATGCATTGATGAGGCCTTAAAAGATGATTCATGGGTCATCGCAATACAAGAAGAGTTAAATCAATTTGAGAGAAATGAGGTGTGGAAGATTGTTTCAAGGCCAAATGACCATTTAGTTATTGGTACTAAATGGGTCTTTAAAAATAAGCAAGATGAATTTGGTATTGTGGTTAGAAATAAGGCTAGATTAGTAGCTAAGGGTTTCAACCAAGAAGAAGGTATCGACTATGAAGAAACCTTTGCTCCCGTGGCATGATTAGAAGCCATAAGAATGCTCCTTGCCTATGCTAGTAGTAATAATTTTAAGTTGTTTCAAATAGATGTTAAGAGTGATTTTCTAAATGGCTTCATTTCCGAAGAAGTTTATGTGGAACAACCTCCTAGATTTGAGAATGATAATTTCCCTAATCATGTGTTTAAATTGACTAAAGCTCTTTATGGATTGAAACAAGCCCTAAGGGCTTGGTATGAGAGACTTAGCTCCTTTCTTATTCAAAGTAATTTCTCTAAAGGCAAGGTCGATACTATATTGTTTATTAAAAATTTTGAAAATGATTTTCTTATTGTTCAAATTTATATTGACGACATTATTTTCAGTTCCACGAATGAATCTTTATACGAGTCATTTGCCAAAAGTATGAGTCTAGAGTTTGAAATGAGCCTAATGGGGGAACTAACCTTCTTTTTAGGCTTACAAATCAAACAACTTAAGGATGACATTTTTATTAGTCAAACAAAATATGCTTTAGACTTGTTAAAACGGTTTAATATGGATAGTTCAATGGCTATCAATACTTCTATGAGTACCTCCACTAAGTTAGACATTGACGAAGGTGGAGAAAGCTTTGATCAAAAAGCCTATAGGGGTATGATAGGTAGTTTGCTATACCTCACCGCAACTAGACCAGATATCATGTTTAGTGTAGGACTTTGTGCTAGATTTCAATCTAACCCCAAGCAATCTCATTTAAAAGCTATCAAAAGGGTTTTTAGATACTTAAAAGGAGCCCCTAAATTAGGATTATGGTATCCAAAATCTAAAAATTTTGAATTGCTTAGTTTTGCCGATGCTGATTTTGTTGGGTTTCACATAGATAGAAAGAGCACATCCAGAACGTGTCAATTTATAGGACACACACTTGTCTCTTGGTCCTCCAAGAAACAAAACTTGGATGCACTATCCACAACCGAAGCCGAATACATTGCGGCTAGTGCATATTGTGCACAAGTTGTATGGATCAAAAATACATTAGAAGATTATAAAATTTATCTTAAAAATATTCTTATAAAATGTGACAATACAAGTGCAATATTTTTAACAAAAAATCCTATTCAACACTCTAGAACCAAACACATTGACATTAGGCATCACTTCATACAAGATCTTGTAAATAATCATGATGTAATCTTAGAGTTTATTGAAACGAAACATTAATTGGCCGATATCTTTATAAAACCCTTAAATGAAGAACAATTGGATGTCATTAGAAGGAAATTAGGAATGTTAAATTATCCGAATGTATGAATTTATTAAATTTCATTTTTGGACTTTCTTGATTCTTTGGATCACTCACTTAAATCATGATCTTATAGTATGCGCAATGAGCCATATGTATTTTCTCATACGAGTTTTATACGATGTTTGCGTACAAATTTTATATGATGAATCATGAACTTATGGTATGCATTTTTCAATTCGAGTTTTATATGATGTTTGAGTATGAATCTTCTCCTCTTATGATGTAAATTTTACATGATAATGTAAATAAGGTTGTGTGCTTCACAACAATAAAAATTTTGCAAGTTGGAATCACCCCATGATAGCACCACACAACAATGTGAGCAATGCTCACTACCTATACGTGATGGCACTGCCTAGCTGGTTGGTAGCACCACCAATTGTCACGGTGGCAGGCGGTAGCACCGCCCAGCTAGCGGTGCCACCGTCCGCAACCTACCCCTTACAAACACCAAGTTAGGGCTGGTAGTAGAACCGACCCCAACCCATTCTGCACTTCTCTAAACAACACTAAATCTCTTGCTCTCCCTCTAGCTACTCCAAAATACCCATCTCCGACTAAATTAAGGATCAATCTCCGACATCCTTTTGGAGATCACTAGAAAGAAAAACTACTAAGGTAATCTCTACACCAAATTGATTCTCCTTTGTGTTACTTGTGTTAGGATCAAAAGTCGGGGTCGGCACTAAGAGGGGGGGGGGTTGAATTAGTGCAATGGTAAAAGTTACGTCTTCAAAAACTTACGTACGATAAAAGTCGTTTACATTGAAAACCAATTTCGAAAACTTAACTTGAATGTATACGTTTATGAATTGAAGACAGTAAGCACTTAAAGAGGTTTGCAGTAAGGTAATAGCAAGAATAAAATGCAAACCAAAGAGCACAGTAATTTTATAGTGGTTCGGTCGTCGTGACCTATATCCACTCCGCCGATTCCTCTTTCGTTGAGGCCAGCGGCATCCACTAACAGTCTTCCTTCAATAGACGAAGACCAACCACCATTTACACCCCTCTTATCCTTTTACCGGGTTTAGGAGATAACCCTTACAAGCACTCACTCACTCCTCTCTCAAACTATTCTAACACTTAGAAGAGGGAGAGGAGATCACATAAGATTTTAGTAGCGTTTCTTTCTTTTTAAACTCTTTATGCTTGTGTGTTTTAATCAGGGATGAGAGGGGTATTTATAGGCTTCAAG
The DNA here is from genome assembly GCA_001649415.1 of Musa itinerans. Taxonomy (NCBI): domain Eukaryota; kingdom Viridiplantae; phylum Streptophyta; class Magnoliopsida; order Zingiberales; family Musaceae; genus Musa; species Musa itinerans. Next base: position 17,961 of record LVTN01002436.1, read on the forward strand.
TTGATTTAAACTTGGAGCCTAAAAACATCTCATCCCGGGTTCCTCGGGCATAGGCTGTACCACCGCCCAGTCTTGCGATACCACGCTTGGGGGGCAGTGTTGGGTGGTACCACCACCCAAACTGGCAGTACCACTGCTTGGCACCCTGCCAGGGGTGGTACAACCGCCCAGACTAGCGGTACCACCACCTAACACAGTCTCGAAGGCTATGCCATGACGGTGATACTTCTTGGAGCACTGTTTGGGCTTCTTATTGGGCCCAACACAGTCCTTACATGGGCTTAGCTGGCCCCTAATTGGGTTGGCCCAAATCCAAACCCAATTACATACTATCTACAAAATCTAGGACATAATCTGAGCTAAAACAAGTCCGTAAGTCTATTCTTCCGGCGAGCTTCCTACGAACTTTCGATGATCTCTCGGCAATGTTCCGGAGGACCCCTGGCAAGCTCTTGGACTTCATGACAATCTTCTTGGCGAGTTCCGACGAGCTTCTCTGACAAGCTCCGAGACTTCTCGGCTGGTTCCGCCAAAACTTCCGACGAATGTTCGGACTTCTGATGAACTCTCGAACTCCCAACGTGATCTCGATCTTGACTCTGGGACTTTATTTTGCTTCATACCTTGCTATCATAGTTAATCTTGCATATGTAAAACACACTTGATCTAGACAATTAATACTAAGCATTAATCAAGTTGTCCGGCACGTCATTGGTCCCCCGACGCTTCGTCCGATTCTTCGACGCATCGTCCTCTCTTATGGCCTATTGCACAATTAGCTAGTTGACTCCACAACTCCGATATCCTTGGTGCAATATCCACTCTTCTTGGCCCGATGCCCGAATCCACGGCCCGAAGCCTTCTGTCGATACGTTGACCGATCCTCCAGCTCGACGTCCAATCTTCTGACATGTTTTCCTCCGGCATAACATGATTCTTCCTGCTTTAATTGTCTCATCCTGATCGAAGCATCCTGCATCACTCAAAACGCAGATTAAAACATAAACACATATCAATTGGTTTCATCATCAAAATTCGAGATTCAACAACTTGTTCTTGCTCCTTATTTGCTTTCATAATTGTAGTCTCAATGAGTTCTAGAAGATCCTCTTGGGACAAAGGGAAGAGGAGATTAGATGAAAACTATGACTCCTTACTTTTCGATTCTCATCAACATGCCCTTAAATTTTCATCCATAAAGTCTAGACATGTTCATAAGGGTAAATATGTTGATTTAGAGGAATTAAGTGATTTAGAACCCATTCAATGGTTTGCTAATCTAGACATTCTCCCAATCCTTCAAATAAGTAAACCCATCTACCCTAGGCTTGTTAGGCTATTTTACAATAATTTACATGTAGATGAAAACGAAAGGATATCAACCTATCTCTTAGGACATCATATACCCATTACGGATAGCATGATTTGCAACCTCATAGGAATTGCGGAGAAAGAAAAAGGGTGTTATTTTAGAGGACAATAGGATGAAGAATCAGTTGGGGCTACTTATACTAATGCCTTAAAAATGATTTTTGGTGATCCTAACTTAACTACTCTTCCAAAAAGCTATGAACACTTACTACCTTTAAGCACCAAAATACTTCATTACATCCTGATAAGTATTATTATCCCAAAATAATATCATCATGATGAAGTAAGCCAAATGGAATTAAGTACCATGTATTGGATTATGAAGGGAAATAATATTTGTTTTGGTTACCTAATCCAACAAAACATGATTGAACTATCAAAAAAGGATATGATGCTTCCATATAGTAGCCTGATAATAAGACTAATCCATGCCTACGACATAGCTATCCCACATAATGAAGAAGTTATAAAAGTAGATAAATTCAATGTCATAAATAGAAACATACTTCGACGGTTGAGATGTATATTAAAAAATGGGATATGGACTAGATTGCCTAGAAGGACTGATCTCCTCCCACCTGAACCAGAACCTGAAACACCAATTTTTAGGGGTCATTAATATCCTCCAACTAGTCCCTGTGAGGTAACACCTCCAGTAGAGTAAGCACCTCCTTCATCTATCGATGACATAGGGACTCAAATCGATCCATTCGAACAATGTCAAGATTAACTTGAACAATGCCAAGATCAAATTCTAATTGAGTTGTAGTAGATTCATCAACAACTTAATACCTTGTTTAGACATTTTGACTTGCCACCACCTGAATAGTTATATCTTTTTGTTAATGACAAAGGGGGAGAAGTGGACGAAATCCCTCTCCTTTATTCTGCTTACTTTGATGTTGTAATCCTATGTTGTTTACCTTAATGTTGTAAACTTAAAATCCATGCTTGCTTTGATGTTGAAATTCTGTACTTTGATGCTAAAAATTTCTATGATGTTGTGATGATGAGCATGTTATCATACAATAATGCAATATCGTGTTTACTTTGATGTTGAAAATTTCTATGATGATTATGACCTTTATTGAATATTAAGAATTTTTAATCATACATGATGTAATATCGGATTCTTAACTTTTGAGTGCTACAAGAACTAATGATATTACCTCATGCAAGTAGTGATGAAAGTCTATGCTGAAACATTTTATAAATGCATGAAGTGTTTAAATATCTTGATGACTTGAAATTATGATGATGCATAATATTTCTAATTTTGATCAAAGCTTGAATTCAAGGTTGTGAATTCAAGTTTATATTTTCTCAAGTATGGCATATAGATAGGGGGAGTTAAGGTTAACTCCACCAATTGGTTGTCATCATCAAAAAGGGGGAGATTGTTGAATCTCGAATTTTGATGATGAAATCAATTGGTAAATTATTTGACCTAATCTATGTGTTGAGATAAGTGTGTAGGATTAACTACGATAGCGATAAGGCGTAAAGCAGATGATGGGCTGGAGTTGAAGATTCAGACGATATACTGGGAGATCACCAAGAGCTCGTCAGAAGATCACCAAGAGTTCGTCGCTGAAAGTTCATCAGGAGATCGCCAAGAGTTCGTCAGAAGATCGCCGAAAGTTCATCGAGAGTTTGATGGAAGTGCGCCGGAAGACTCACCGAGAAGTTCGCCGGAGGATCACCGAGGGAAAGATCGACATACTAGACTAATTGCTTGCCTAAATCATAGTTAGAATCGTAAATTGAGTTAGGATTGGGAGGTGATCCCACTGACTCAGTTAGGGGCCAACTAGACCCTTAACAGGGCTGAATTGGGCCGGATTGAACAGCCCATTCAGCACCTAAAAACATGGCCAACAGTGGCACCGCCTAGGAGACTCGGTCTCCTAGGAGTTCTAGGTGGTGGTACCGCCCTTGTCAGACGATGGTACCACTAGAGCTCGTCTCCGAGCTTTGTTAGGCGATCATACCGCCCAAACTGGGCAGTGGTATCACCCAGTGTCAAGTGTCAGGCGGTGGTACCGCCCAGTAATGGTGGTGGTATCGCCAGTACCTCGGAAATCCGGGATGAGACACTTTTTGGCTCCATTTTTGAAGTCATTGAGGCCTATAAATGCCCCACCCTTTTCTGCATGAGAGGGCATGAAAGCATTGGTATAATCTTGAATACTTGAGTCTTAAAGTATTGTAAAAGTGAGAAGAGTTCTCCTCCTTCATCTCTTAGCCTTGTAACAATCCAAGAAAGAGGAGTGAGACTTGTAAGGGTTGTCTCCTAAACCCGGCAAAAGGAAAAGCAGCTGTAAAAGGTGGTTGGACTTCGCCTATTGAAGGAAGGCCTTTAGTGGACATCGGTGACCTCGACGGAGGAGGAATCCGAAAGTGGATGTAGGTCATTTCGACCGAACCACTCTAAATTCTAGTTTGCCTTTGTATTTGTGCAATTTACATTACCGCAAACTTCCTTAACCTTCTCTTAGCACTTTTGCGAAAGCTTTCAAGTTAAATTTATTTTTGAAACGGATTGAATCGAAATAAACATTTTGCTACAATCGAAGAATTTTTCGCTGCACTAATTCACCCCCCCCTCTTAGTGCCGCTCTTTGTCCTAATAGAAATCACTCACGAAGGCACTAGTAGAGTTAAAAAGATTCGAAGATTAATCTTTTGATGTATAATTTTGAATTGTTTTGTATAAAACCAAGCAAAACCATTAGAGATATGTACACTCATTTTACGGATGTCGACAACGGTTTAAAAGTACTTGGTAAAAATTTTTCAAATCTTGAACTTGTTAATAAAGTTTTACGATCTCTTTCTAAAAATTGGGATTCAAAAGTAACAGTAATACAAGAATCAAAGGACTTGAACCATTTTCCGATTGAAGAACTTATTGGGTCCTTGATGACCTATGAAATGACTTGTGTTGAACATGATGAACATGAGAACCACCTTCCAAAGAACATAAAAGATTTGGCACTTCGAACAATAAAATACCACATGAGTGATGACTTAAGTGATGATAATGATGACCTTGAACTTCTCACAATAAAGCTTAAAAATATTCTTAAAACAAGAATCAAAAAGCAAAAATAAACTTAAAAAGAATAAGCTACAAAAGAAGAAGAAAACACTCAAGGTGGCTTGAGATGAATCAGGTTCATCCGAAGATGAAAAACAAACCAACAAAGGCAAGGTGGCAAACTACGTCTTAACGGCTCTCGATGATAAGGTAAATGACTCGCCCGAAACCCCCTTAGTTTATTTTGAAATTACTTTACGCTTTTCATGAGTTGTTTTTAAATTAGTTAGTAAAAAATTAAAAAAATTATAAAAAAAATTATGCTTCTCTTTCTAGTGATTTTGAAATAATAATAATTAAAATTTGAGCATGACAATTGCATGTTAACTCCTAGCACTAAGCTTGAAAAGTTAGATTCATTTAAAAAGAAAAATACATTACTACAACAAACAAAATAATTTTGATTGAAAATGCTTTATGTTTGATGAAATCAATTTTGATGATTTAATGATGCATAATGATGTAATGAAAATATTAAAGTTTTGGTACAATGCTTGATGATTTTATACTATGCATGAGATTTTGAAGTTATGCTTGATGATTTTTGTGATTAGCTTATTGATTTCTATCGTAATAAATCATGCACTTTTGTTTTAAACGATATATATTTTGATTTTGCAAAAAAAGGGACAACGACATACTTGTATGAAATCAATCATATGAATTGAAACAACTAAAAAAGGAATATATTTTGAAAAATGTCTCTATCTTATCGATTTTTTAATAAAAAATTGATAAATCTATTTATGCCATTTTGAATCTCTTGAAAATGATTTTGATTTGATGATTTGAATTTGAATGAGCTTTATCTTAATTTTTCGAGAATTATAACTTGAGATTTCTTATTCATGAATCAAGATAGTATATAATTTGATCTCCTATGTTTCTTTTTGCTATTTATAAATGAAGAGATTTGTTGAAATAAATCATGTCTTATGGCATTCATAATTTGATATTAATATCTTTCATGTCATGATTTATTAATGATATTCCTTTGTATTCATAAATTGTATATCTCATCACCAAATTAATCTTTTTTTGTGATTACTTGAACATTTACTCCATTATGTTCTTCCATTCTTCTTTCTTATTTACAATGACAAAAGGGGGAAAGAAAATAGTTAGCATCTCAAGAGAACCAAATTTGCTAGCTTGAATGATAAACTTAGACATGTTAAATCTCCCAAATGCATAAATTTTTCTTATACATTTTTCAGATCATGATCTTGATTTCTCGATTTTTAGACTTGAATTTTCTTTTTGAATCAATATCGTTTCCTATCATTCCTTCTATATACAAAAGAAGATAATGTCAAAAATCATGACTTGATCTTTCATTTTTTATGATTGGAATATTAATGTAAATTTGTTATTTATCTTTGTTATGGTTTGAAAATTATTGAAAAGAGAAAAAGAATTACAAAATTATATTCTTCCCTTCTTTTTGACAATGACAAAGGGGGAGATAAAATCTACTAGCTTGCATAATGATATATGCAAGAAAAAGCTAAAACTTGTTAGCTTGCACATCGCAAAGAGAGCAAAAATTGCTAGTTTGCTCATCTCAAAAGAGAAGCAAGAAGTGCTATCTTGCAAATTTCAAGAGAAGCAATGTTTGCTATGTTACACACTTCAAGAAAATGCAAAAACAAGCTATCTTGCACTTCTCAAAAGAGAAGAAAGAAACTCACTAGCTTGCATATTCTAAAATGATGCAAAAATTTGCTAACTTTAATATAAAAAAACTTGCTAGCTTGCATAATGATATATGCAATGATGTTTTAAAAACTTAAAATTATGCGATGATATATGATGCTTCAAAAACTTGAAATTATACAATGATTTGACATTATGTCTAAAAACTTGCAAGTTGCACTTCTTTTTGTTGATGACAAAGGGGGAGAAGTTATGACGACAATTATGCATAGAATGATGTATTGAAATTTGGATTATGCATGATTTTATGATTACATGTTGCTTGGACTCACAATGATTTCATGATTAAATTTGCCTTGACTTGAATTCAATTTGAATTCAAGAGTTCTATCAAGGCATCTTGATAGGGAGAGTTTAGTTTAAACTCTATCATCAATTGATTGTCATCATCAAAAAAGGGGAGTTTGTTGAATCTTGGATTTTGATGATGAAATCAATTGATATATTTGTGATCTGATCTGTATTTTGAGTGACACAGAAAGCTTCGATCAGAGAGAGACAATTAAAGTAGGAAGAATCATGTTAGGCCAAAGTAGAATGTTAGGATCAAGAGCGGCACTAAGAGAGGGGGTGAATTAGTGCAGTGGAAAACTTTCGTTATTTCAAAAAACTTGTTTCGATTAAAATCGATTCTGATGAGAATGGTCTTGATTCAATCCGTTTCAAAAAGAATTTGAACTTGAAAGCTTTTGTGAAAGTGCAAGAGAAGACTAAGGTGATTTGTAGTAATGTAAATTGCACAAATGAAAAGTGTCGATTTCGTAAAGCCTTGTACGATTAAAGCCGATCTCGGAAGGTGTTTACTTGAAAGCATATATAAACGTAGTTAAAGCATAGTAAGGAGGAGATGCAGTTTTCTATAAAAGAAAGTTGCTCAAAATAAATGCAAACCAAGTTTTAGAGTGGTTCGGTCAATGCGACCTACATCCACTTTCGGATTCCTCCTCCGACGAGGTCACCGGCATCCACTAAAGGCCTTCCTTCAATAGGCAAAGGCCAACCACCTTTTACAACTTTTCTCCTTTTGCCAAGTTTAGGAGACAACCCTTACAAATCTCACTCATCTTTCTTAGATGTTTACAAGGCTAAGAGATGAAAGAGGAGAACTCTAACTTTTACAACACTTTTAAGGCTCAAGAACTCAAGATTATGCCAATAGTTTTCGTGCCCTTTCATGCATGAAAGGGTGAGGTTTTTATAGGCCCCAATGGCTTCAAAAATGGAGCCAAAAAGTATATAATCCCAGATTTTTGGGGTCTTGGCGGTACCATCATCATTACTGGGTGGTACTACTGCTTGACAACTGACACTGGATAGTACTACCACTCAATCTAGGCAGTACGATCGCCTGACAGAGCTCGGAGACTGAGCTCTAGCGGTACCACCGCTGGCAGCATTAACTATCGGCGGTACCACCACCTGACATGGGCAATACCACCACCCAGAATTCTTAGGAGACTGAGTCTCCCAGGCAATGCCTCCGCCGGCCAAGAATTCAGGGTCCTGGTTGGGCCTTGAATCCGGCCTAAACCAGCCCAACTTCGGGCCCAATTGGCCCTTGATTAAGTTAGTGGGATTACCTCCCAATCCTAACTTAATTTATACTCTAACTACGATAATTAAGACATGATTATTGCATTTTATGTTCTGGTGTGTCAATTGCTCTTTCGGCGAGCTTTTGGCGTACTTCCGATGAACTCTCGACAATGCTCCGGCGGACTCCCAGCAAGCTCCCAGACTGTACGATGATCTTCTTGGTGAGCTCCGATGAGTTTCTTTGGTAAGCTAAGCTCCTGGACTTCTCGATTAGTTTTGGCAGAACTTCCGACGAATGTCTGGACTTCCGGCGAACTCTCGAACACCTGCTTTATGTCTTACTGCTATCGTAGTTAATCCTGCACACTTTTCTCAACATATAGATTAGATCAAACAATTTACAATTGACTTTATCATCACCCTTTTTTATGATAACGGAGTTAACCATAACTCTCCCTATCTATATGCCATACTTGAGAAAAGACATTCTTAAATTCAAGGCCTTTGAATTCAAGAATCAACCCGATAAGATAAGTTCATTGAAACTTATCAAAATGCACATCATGATTCCTATCATGATCTAACATTTTCAAAATGTGATGCCAAGGCATGACATCCATTTTCAAGTATGATGTTTCAAATATGAAAGATGACAAAGATAGCAATTCATCATTTTTTGGCAAGATATCCAATGTAAAATTGTGAGTTAAGCTCTAGATATCTTATCAAAGTGAAGAAAATTTATCAAGCAAACATTTCAAGTATATATGATGAAATATATTACATACATTTATCATCAATTTACCATATTTCGGTATTATTTCTCCCCCTTTGTCATCAACAAAAAGGAGAACGATTCAACAATATATGCAAGTGTGGAAAGAATTCATGCCACATTTCAATTTGTATACCAATCATATTTCAAGCATTCATGACATGGTATCATTCAAAAGTTCTCACATTAAAAGTTATAAATAGTTAAAGAGATGGCTTCCATCAACTTCTCCCTTTTTATTTTTCATCAAAACTTTGCATGAAGAAGGA
>LVTN01002437.1:18938-29845 GCA_001649415.1 Musa itinerans
AAGAGATTCCACATGGCCTTCCACCTTTGAGAGACATTCAATATCACATTGATCTTATTCCGGGGGCTGTTCTACCTAATAAGGTTGCGTACATAATGAGTCCTAAAGAACATGAAAAACTTCAAAGGCAAGTTGATAAATTAGTGAAAAAGGGGTTAATTTGGGAGAGCATGAGTCCTTGTGCAGTTCACGCCTTGTTGGTGCCTAAGAAGGATGGTTCTTAAAGAATGTGCGTGGACAGTCGCACTATTAACAAAATCACAGTGGACTCTCATTTTCCTATTCCAAGGTTAGATGATTTACTTGATCAATTATGTGCTGCTTATATTTTCTCTAAAATTGATTTGAGGAGTGGCTATCACCAAATAAGAATGAGGCCCAAAGATGAGTGGAAAACAACATTTAAAATCAGAGAATGCTTATATGAATGGTTGGTTATGCCATTTGGGCTATCTAATGCTCCTAGTACTTTCATGAGATTTATGAATCACATACTTAAGCCATGCATTGGAATAATTGTTGTAGTTTACTTTGATGATATATTGGTGTATAACAAGAGCGAAGAAGAGCATATGAATCATTTGAAAAGTTAGTACCTTCTTGCCAAGTCATTTGTGCTATATTCAGATCATGAAGCATTAAAGTTCATAAATCACCAACACAAGCTAAACAAGAGGCATGCAGCTTGGGTGGAGTTTTTGCAATCTTATAATTTTGTAATTAAGCATAAATCTGGTGTTCAAAATGTGGTTGCTGACGCATTTAGCAGAAAGCATTCTTTAGTATCAGCAATGGAAGTCAAAGTTGTTGGATTTGAGACGTTCAAAGATCTCTATGAGAATGATATAGATTTTAGCTCAATATGGCAGAATTGCAAATCAGGTTCCTTTCAACAATTTTCTATCCTTGATGGTTTTCTTTTTCGAGCTAATGCTTTATATGTTCCATCTTATTCTTTGAGACAAGTAATTCTAGCTGAAGCTCATGGTGGTGTTTTGGGTGGACATTTCGGTAGAGATAAAACTTTAGCTCTTATTCAATCAAACTTTTATTGGCCTTAAATATTTAGAGATGTGGAAAGACATGTAAAGTGATAACATTTCTCTTGAAATGTTATCACTTTGGTTGACTATTACAACTATTCCAATCAAGAACAACTCTTTAGATATACTTATTTGGCCTCATGACAATGGCAAATTTAGTGCCACATCTGCATAGAATCAAATTAGGCAAAGAAATAACAAGTGAATCCGAAGTAGTTGGACATGGGATCGACCGGGATCACAAAGACATTCCTTATGTACATGGCAGGCCCTTCTTAATAAACTACCTACAATAGACAACATGAAGAGAAGAGATATCTATCATGTTAACCGATGCTCCCTTTGTATGCAACAAGAAGAAACTGTTGACCATCTCTATTTTGCTTGTGACTATACTAAATGGATGTGGAAGGAGATTCTCCAACGATTTGAACTCAATAGACTGCCGCAACCAAACTTGCATCAAGAACTAGGCGACCTCATGCAATGTTTCTCAAGAAAATGGCCTATCACACAACTAGCAAAGGTTACTTTCAGATCCGCTATTTGGTGGATGTGGAAGGAGAGATGTAACAGAATCTTTGAATGTCAACACACAAACAATGCTCAGCTCTTGAAAGAGATTATTAGAGACTCAAGATCATGTATGGACTTGGCTTTGTCTATGACTTGTATAGATAAAGCTATTTGTAGAAACTTTACACTTAATCAATTTACTTTTACTTACAAAAAAAAAGCAATGTCAAGTGTGTCATTTGGCAAAAACAAGAAGTCAAAATTCTGAATTGTACACACTATTACCTATGCCAAATGCTCCAAGGGAAGAAGTGAGTCTTGATTTCGTTTTGGGATTGCCAAGAACTCAAACGAACAAGGATTCTATCATAGTTATTGTTGATAGATTTTCAAAAATGTCTCACTTTGTTCCTTGCAATAAATCAAATGATGCATCTCATATTATTGATTTGTATTTTAAGGAGATTGTTAAATTGCATGGTATTCCAAGAACTATGGTGTCTGATCGAGATTCAAAATTTGTTAGTTATTTTTGGAGAACTCTTTAGAGGAAGCTGGGTACTTCTTTGAATTTCAGCACCTCGCATCATCCACAAACCCAGATAAAGAAGTTGCATGAGGGTGTGAAAGCAACCATTGAGAAGCAAAATGAGAGGTACATGCATGCTGCCAACAAACACAAAAAACATGTGGAGTTTAATGCAGGTGATTTGGTCTGGATTCATCTAAGGAAGGAGAGGCTTCCACCAGGCAAATTTGAAAAACTAAAACCAAAGGCTGATGGTCCATTCAAGGTGCTTAAGAGAATTGGCAGAAATGCTTATGAGATTGAGCTACCTGAAGATTACGGAGTATCCCCAACATTTAATGTGGCTGATTTGAGTCCTTTTTATAATCATGTCGATGAATCAAATAAGGACTTGAGGACAAGTCTCATTCAACCAAGGGAGATTGATACGGGAGTGTCTAATTTACTGCAATCTGATCATATAAATCTTGATTATGATATGGTATTTTTTTCAGCCAACAATGATGTCTTATAATATTTAACTCAGCATACTCAAATATGACAGCTCATCAGCATATTCTCTACACAAAGTTAAAGCTATTTCAAGGTGCTTTTCTTCATGACAAAGGAATGCATTAAAGGAGTTGGTTAGTAGCTATGAACATTTCTTCATGACCAAGGAATACATTAAAGGAGTTGGTTAGCAGCTGTAAACACTTAATTTCGAAATTCCCTATGCATAAAGGGTTGTTTCATGCACTAGTATTTATTTTGGTGTTTAGGACTTAGAAAGATTTTCAGAAACGGATGATATTTTGACAGAAGCTCTCTTTGAGTGCTCACATAAACTCTGTATCTCTTAGATGCGTCCTTGAGTGGTGAGTCTTTTATTTACTAGTTTTGTATCCTTGTTTAATTTCCATTGGGTGGTGAACTTTCTATATCCCATTGTGATTTTAAACTTTGTGGTGAGCTACTTTTCGATCGTATGTAAGTTTTATCATGAGTTCGTACCCATTTCTCTCCGAAATACTTACTCTAGCAAACACAGCTATACTTTCAGTTTTCTATGAAAATCTATTCTGTTTTTACCCTCCCCCCATTCTGCATCACGCCGGTATCAGAAATAACAAGTGGATCCCAAGCAGTTGGACATGGGATCGATTGGGATCACAGAGACATTCCTTATGTACATGGCAGGCCCTTCTCAATAAACTACCTACAATAGACAATATGAAGAGAAGAGGTATCAATCATGTTAACCGATGCTCCCTTTGTATGCAATAAGAAGAAACTTTTGACCATCTCTATTTTGCTTGTGACTATATTAAATGGATATAAAAGGAGATTCTCTAGCGATTTTAACTCAATAGACTGCCATAACCAAACTTGCATCAAGAACTAGGCGACCTCATGCAATGTTTCTCAAGAAAAGGGTCTATCACACAATTGGCAAATGTTACTTTCAGATGCGCTATTTGGTCGATGTGGAAGGAGAGATGTAACAGAATCTTTGAATGTCAACACACAAACAATGCTCAGCTCTTGAAAGAGATTATTAGAGACTCAAGATCATATATAGAGCACAATCTCAAAATGGAGTACTTTACCCAAAGAGAAAAAGATATTTTTATCAAATTTAATTTTGCTATTAGCTAAAGATCTTGGGAATGATGTTAAATACTGTACCTATAGGTAATCTTGATATATCTAAGTATATATTTTATTTGTTGGCTACAATTAGGAGTTATAGTCTATAGCATGTGTAGTCATAACTACTGCATTTGCACTCTATGAGTTACTTAGCTTTGTCTATGACTTGTATAGATAAAGCTATTTGTAGAAACTTTATACTTAATCAATTTACTTTTACTTACCAAAAAAAAAAAACGTTGACTCCAAAGATGTAGAGGGAGACCTTGAAACGATACCCATAAGGAAATAGACTGTAGGCTGTCTAACTCCAAACAGACATCAGGGGATCAGCGTTATAGAATCATTGGATGGCTGCGAATAGTCCAGAACCCTTCAAGGACCCGTTGCAAAATCTTCTTCAGAGTATAGCTTGCAAGCAAAGAAACTATTCTCCGGCATATAAAGGTCAAAGGCCAATGTTCCCGATCTATTTTTGATAAATAACGATAGTGGGAAATAGGATGTTTTGAGACCTACCACATAGCCAACAATCGCCATAGACCATGTCTTAGTCAGCTCTGCAGAATCAGCTATCTTGTACATAGTAATCTTCTTTTTAGCCTGAACTTCTAGAGCAAAGAATTCCAAACTGAGGTCCGGGCTTTGAATCGAAGCCTTGAAAAGGCTAGTCCAAGGCCAAGGTTCATTGGAAATAAGAGCAGGAGATCGCGATCTAGAGCGCGACCTACTTCGATGCTACTTCGTCGAAGGAACTTGAGAGGTAAGGGCAGGGACCCTCGCCATCAAATCTACCCTCCCGCCACCGTCACTAAACCAAGGGACCATCGTTGCCATGTCCCTACAGCGTTGGGAGCAGTCAATTTGTCACTAGAAGGGCTACACACTTGCCGCCCCCAAAGAAATTCTCCTCTATTTCGTCGAGAAGACGAGGAGCGTGCAGAGCTACCGGCCCTCTTTTTCTCTATTTCTCTAATAAGAAGGGGAAGATGGCAAGCGGGGGCTACGCGTAGAGTTGATCCCTATTCCTTAGGATGAGAGGTTGCAGAGAGAGATCACAGTTCGACAATCCCAGCCTTTCCGCTGCAACCGTCACCGCTGTCACCCAGCCCACCTCACTTTTGTTTCTCCTTATAAGAAGGGGAAGAAGGACCTCTCCTTCACGCAATTGTCACCCCCAAAGAAGCCTTCCTCTATTCCACCGAGCAGGGCAGGAGGATAGAAAGGGTGCGATTTCAGTAGTCTTCCTCCGATCTCTCCTCCGCTGTTCCGTGAAGAAGAAGAGTGTCGGCCGCAAGAAGAAGAGCGCAGATCCACTGGCTGCAGAGAGGATTGGTCGTCGATCCGTCACTGCCTTCGTCGATGATTCCTCTCCCAACTGGTCGCCTGCTACTTCTCCCCTATTCTTGGGGAAGAGGAAGAAGGAGAGCAGATGGTGCGATCTCTCCTCTTTTGCCGGTGCCTCTTTTCCTCTTGAGGAGAGGAAGAAGGAGAGTAGAGGGCCTCTGCAAGGCGACCTCGCTCAAGTTTTCGATCCCCTTTTCACTGATGAGAAGAGGGAAGAGGGGAGCAGTGCCGACAATGGAGTTCTCCCCTCCCTTCACCGATGAGAAGAGGGAAGAGGAGAGCAGTGCCGACAATGGAGTTCTCTCCTCCCTTCACCGATCGCCAACAGCCCAGTTCTTAAGTTTGTTTACATTTTCTTCTGTTTCACATTCTGTTCCTACAGCAAGCTCTCTTGGTGATGAGAGACCTCTCCTCCTCCTCTGTTCATGCTGGATACTGATCTGCCCCTGGAGTTTTCTTCTCTCTTCACCGATTTCCAACAGCCCAGTTCCCCATTGTCCACCATTTTTTTCTTTAAATTAAATCTAATTTTTTTATAAATCATATCAAATTTTTTAATATTTACTCTTAGGTCCTTACATTACAAATAAGTCCTTACAAAATTTTCAAAAATGAGGGATGTTATAACAAGGAATTGGTTAATCAAACACATTTCCTATGCAATCTGTTCCAAACCAGTACTAATATATGGTACGATCCTTGGGTGAATGAGAAGAATATATTTCAATTATATAATGATAGAATACGGAAAGATCTTGTGGCTCCCAAAGATTGAAAGATTTCCGAGTTCATTGCTAACGGAACCTGATGCCTCCCAAATCCGGTTTCTCGGTTATCACTTTGGCCGACTATCACAGCTATTCTAATCAGGAATAACTCTTCAGATATACTTATTTGGCCTCATGACAATTCAGGTAAAGGAACAACAAGTGGATCCCAAGTAGTTGGACATGGGATCGATTGGGATCGACCGGGATCACAGAGACATTCCTTATGCACATGGTGTTAGGATCAAGAGCGGCACAAAGAGGGGGGGTGAATTAATGTGGTGGAAAACTTTTGCGATTTCAAAAGACTTGTTTCGATTAAAACTGATTCCGATAAAAATGGTTTTGATTAAATCCGATTAGGAGAGAATTTGAAGTTTAAATCTTTCGTAAAAGTGCAAGAGAAGATTAAGGAGATTTGCAGTAATGTAAATTGCACAAATGAAAATTATCAATTTCGTAAAGTCTTCATATGATTAAAGCCGATCTCGAAAGATATTTACTTGAAAGCGTATGTAGGTATAGTAAAAGCAAAGTAAGGAGGAGAGATAGTTTGCTATAAAAGTAAATTGCTTAAAGTAAATGCAAATCAAGTTTTAGAGTGGTTCGGTCAATGTGACCTACATCCACTTTTGGATTCCTCCTTCGATGAGGTTATCGGCGTCCACTAAAGGCCTTCCTTCAATAGGTGAAGACCGAACACCTCTTTACAGCACTTTCTCCTTTTCCCGGGTTTAGGAGATGAACCCTTATAAGTCTCACTCCTCTTTCTTAGATGGTTACAAGGCTAAGAGATGAAGGAGGAGAACTCTAACTTTTACAACACTTTTATGACTCAAGACTTCAAGATTAAGCCAATACTTTCGTGTCTTTTCATGCAGAAAAGAGTGAGGTTTTTATAGACCCCAATGGCTTCAAAATTAGAGCCAAAAAGTATCACATCCCCAGAATCCGGGGTACTATCGGTACCACTACTGTTATTGGGCAGTACTACCATCGCTGATTTGACACTAGGTGGTACCACTGCCGAACAGGGGCAGTACCACTTCTGGCAGCACTGCTGCCGGTGATACCACCACCTGGAAATCCAGGGGCATTGTCTTCCAAGCAGTGCCACCGCTAGCCAAGAATTTAGGGGCTGAATTGATAGCTTTCTTCGGCCCAATTCACCCCTGTTAAGGGCCCAATTGGCCCCTAATTAAGTTAGTGAGATTACCTCCCAATCCTAATTTAATTTATGCTCTAATTATGATAATTAAGACATAATTTACAGTGCTTCTAGTCTCGGTGCGTCAATTGCTCTTCCGGCGTACTTCCGACGAACATCCGACGAACTCTCGACAATGTTCCGGCGGACTCCTGGCAAGAAACTTCTGGACTTTATGATGATCTTCTTAGCGAGTTTTGACGAGCTTCTTTGGCAAGCTCTTGGACTTCTCGGTTGGTTCCGGCAGAACTTCCGATGAACGTCCGGACTTCTGTCAAACTCTCGAACTCCCAATAAGATCTCGATTGTGACTCCGGCACAACACCTGCTTTTTGTCTCACTGCTATCGTAGTTAATCCTTCACACTTTTCTCAACATATAGATTAGTTCTAACAAATTACAATTGACTTCATCATCAAAATCCGAGATTCAACACATGGCAGGCCCTTCTTGACAATTTACCTACAATAGACAATATGAAGAGAAGATGTATTTATTTTGTTAACCAATGATCCCTTTATTTGCAACAGGAAGAAAATGTTAACCACCTCTATTTTGCTTGTGACTATACTAAATGGATATAGAAGGAGATTCTTCGGTGATTTGAACTCAATAGGCTACCGCAGCTAAACTTGCATCAAGAATTAGGTGAACTCATGCAATGTTTCTTAAGAAAAGGGCCTCTTATATAATTGGCAAAGGTTATTTTTAGATGTGCTATTTGGTGGATGTGGAAGGAGAGATATAGTAGAATCTTTGAGTCTCGACACATAAACAATGCTCAGCTTTTAAAAGAGATTATTAGAGACTCAAGATCATGTATGGAGCACGATCTCAAAATGGAGCACTTTACACGAAGAGATAAAGATATTTTTATTAGATTCAATTTTACTATTACTTAAAGATCTTGGGAATTATGTTGAAAAATTGTATGCATCCCGTAGTTATCTGCTTTAATAATGTGTTGGACCCACAGGTAGTCTTGACATATTTGGACATTACATTTTATTTGTTGGCTATATTTAAGAGTTAATATCTACAACATGTGTAGTCATGACTACACTTTATTTGTTGGCTACAGTTAGGAGTCATAGTCTACAACATGTGTAGTCATGACTACCTCTTTGTTTGACTACTCTTGGAGATGAGTTTGTGAGTGAGACCATTCCACCTTTGAGGCGGGGTGTGCTATCCTAGACAACTCTATGAGATATCAAGCTTTAGTCTGTGGCTTGTATAGACAAAGCTATTTATACAAACTTCATACTTAATCAATTTACTTTTACTTACAAAAAAAAAAAGATCTTGGGAATTATATTGAAGAATTGTAAGTATCCCGTAGTTATCTGCTTTAATAATGTGCTGTACCTATAGGTAGTCTTGGTATATCTGGACATTACATTTTATTTGTTGGCTATAATTAAAAGTCATAGTCTACAGCATGTGTAGTCATAACTACACTTTATTTGTTAGCTATAGTTAGGAGTCATAGTCTACAACATATGTAGTAATGACTACCTCTTTGTTTGACTACTCTTGGAGATAAGTTTGTGGAGTGAAACCATTCCACCTTTGAGGCAGGGTGCACTATCCTAAACTACTTTATGAGACATCAGGCTTTAGTCTATGGCTTATATAGACATAGCTATTTGTACAAACTTCACACTTAACCAATTTACTTTTATTTACCATAAAAAAGTAGATAGAAGCTCTCTACCCACTAAACTATCAAATTCAGTATCGAGGAACAGTAGCAATCAAATCTGAAAGTGCCCTTCAAGTAGAGGTCAAGGAAGAAGAAAAATCAAAAGAATCAGAAGGATCGGCTGCTGTAGCAAGCGTAGTTCCAGCGGTAGAATCTGCTATGTGATATCTTGGTGTTGACGACTAATAAGCTGGATCAAGAGAAGGAACTGAATACTCGACTGGAGGGGTGCTAGTTTCATATTCGACTCCAGAGGATGTTGGATCAAGCGAGGAAGCAGCTGTAAATCAATCTTATTTTCATTAAGATAAGCAAGCAAAGGAAAGGTAAAGCTAAGCACCGAACCTAGATGCTAACATTGGTGATGAAAGGGCAGAAGTGAGTCCTGTTTTGGACATTTGATCTAGTCGACTTGAGAAGCACAGCGAGTGCGGATTCTCTTACTGCTGATTTAGTTGTCGACAACACAAGAACAAGAACTGTCAAATTCTCTTACACTTCGTTCGAGGAACTAGAGTGGGACAAGAGGTTGATGCATATATGTGAGTTGGGTGGATTTCGAGTCGTTTAACTAACCTATGCCCATGTGAAACTATGCTAACACTGAGGAGTTATATATATATTTTTGGTAAGTAAAAGTAAATTGATTAAGTGTGAAGTTTGTACAAATAGCTTTGTCTATACAAGTCATAGACTAAAGCCTGATATCTCATAGAGTAGTCTAGGATAGTGCACCCCACCTCAAAGGTGGAATGGTTTCACTCTACAAACTCATCTCCTAGAGTAGTCAAACAAAGATGTAGTCATGACTACACATGCTTCACATAAGAGTGTCTAATTTGTTACAATATGCTCATATAAACCTTATTGATGCTATAGTATATTATTCAGCCAACAATGTTACCTCAGTTTTTTATTGAATCTCAGATTTTGATGATGAAGTCAATTGTAAATTATTTGATCTAATCTATATGTTGAGAAAAGTATGCAGGATTAACTACAATAGCAGTAAGACATAAAGCAGGTGTTATGCTAGAGTCAATATTGAGATCTCGTTGGGAGTTCAAGAGTTCGTCGGAAATCCGAACGTTCGTCGAAAGTTCTATCGGAACCAACCGAGAAGTCTAGGAGCTTGCCAAAGAAGCTCGTCAGAACTCACCACAATGATCGTCGTAAGGTTCAGGAGCTTGTCGGGAGTGCGCCGGAACATTACCGAGAGTTCATCGGATGATCGTCGGAAGTTCATCGGAAGCTCTCTGGAAGAGCAATTGATGCACCAGAATAAGAAGTACTATGATTATATCTTAATTATTGTAGTTAGACCATAAATTAAGTTAGGATTGTTGAATCTCGTATTTTGATGATGAAACCAATTAATAAGTGTTTGTGTTTTAATCTGCGTTTTGAGTGATGCAGGATGCTTCGATCAGAATGAGATAATTAAAGTAGGAAGAATCATGTTGTGTCGGAGGAAAATATGTCTGAAGATTGGACATCGGGCCAGTGGATCAGTCGACGTATCGACAGAAGGCTTCGGAACGTGGATTCGGGCATCGGGCCAAGAAGAGCGGACATTGCGCTAAGGATATCGGAGTTGCAGAGTCAACTGACCGTTTGGACAATAGGCCATAGGAGAGGATGATGCACCGAAGAATCGGATGAAGCGTCGAGGGACCAATGACATACTGAACAACATAATTATTGCTTAGTATTAATTGTCTAGATCGAAGTGTGTTTTACATGTGTAGGATTAACTACGATAGCAAGACATGAAGCAAAATGAAGTCCTAGAGTCAAGGACGTGACATCGTTGGGAGTTCAACAGTTCGTCGGAAGTCTGGACGTTCGTCGAAAGTTCTGGCAGAACCAGCTGAGAAGTCTCGGAGCTTGCCAGAGAAGCTTGTCAAAACTCACCAAGAAGATCGTCACGAAGTCCAAGAGCTTGCCGGGAGTTTGCCGGAACATTGCCAAGAGATCGTCAGAAGTTCGCCAGAAGCTCCCCGGAAGAATAGACATAGGGACATGTTTAGCTTAGCAAATGTCTTAGGATTTCGTAATTAACATGTAATTGGGCTTGGATTTGGGCCAACCCAATTAGGGGCCAGCTAGGCCCATGTAAGAACTGTGTTGGGCCCAATAAGAGGCTCAAATAGTGCCCCAA
>LVTN01002439.1:11306-27803 GCA_001649415.1 Musa itinerans
GGTTAAGGCAACAATATGCGGCTGAAATTTTCTGCAGCATATATTTTCAAGTGTAGCAGATTGGACGTAAAAAATCAGTGGTTTATATTGAGAATTTTTTGATGAAACCAAAGAGAAATCTACTGTTAAGAAGTGTTAAAGCTATCATTAAAATTTTGTAGAGATTTGGATAGAAAAAATATAGTATCAAGATCAAACAAACAGTGCTATACAGCTGAAATTTTACAGTGTAGATTTTCAAGTATAGTAGATTAGACGTAAAAGATCAATGATTTATATTGAGAATTTTGTGACAAAACCAAAGGGAAATCTACTGTTAGGAAGTATCAAAGCTGTCATAAAAGGTTTGTAGAAATTTGGATAGAAAAAATATAGTAGCAAGATCAAACAGACAATGCTATGCGGTTGGAATTCTGCAATGTATCTTTCGTCGTAGAGGTGAAAACTTTGTGACGAAAAGTTTATGCAGCAATATAGGAATAATTTTCTTTTTTAGATTTTTGAATAAGGATAACTAAATTGCAGTAGTAGTAAGGTAAGAAACCAGAACCTGTTGCAATTCACGAGGAGATCAAAGGATGATCCGCGGTGGTGGAGATGACGGTGGAATTTGGAGAGGATATTTTAAGCAATTGTGGGAATTGCTTTGGGTGGCTGTGGAGGGCTAATGGATGGCTGTGTAAGGGCAGCGAGATGCCAAGAACACTGCTTTAATACCAGGTGTTAAAACCGTTGCAGATTTTAAACTTGGGGTTGATCTCTTTAGGGGATCGGCCTCCTTGGAACTCTATAGGGGTTCCTCCCTCAAAGTTGCTGCTCAAAGGCTACAGAAAAGATTCATCTATTGCTTATCAAAAGAGGAGAAATATATGGCTATTTATAGGGCTTCTAAACCCTAACTCCTAATAGGACTCCTACTTCTAACCAGCTCCCAACTGGGCCGGGCCCCGAACCTTCTATTCCTTTACAACTCCTAATTCTTCTATAAGAAACAACCTCCTAATCCTAGCCGGCCTCTTCACCTCTTTAATAGGGGTCAGTTTATGTAGGTTTTATGTGAATGTCCCTCTCAATTAGGACTCTCCTAGCTAGAGTCCTAACAAACTATTACTACAAGACCAAGAAATTATCATTGACATTTTCCTCCTACCAATTAATGACTATGAGGCTGTACCTGGCATAGAATGGCTGATTATACTAGGTGATGTCTCTTGGAACTTTTCTAAGTTAATTATGAAATTCTACTGCAAGGGCAAACAGATCATCCTACGCGGGAAGCGTGAAAGCAACGTAACCACCATTTCAACCCAACGAATGGAGAAAGTTTTACACAAGGTAAATAGTGGATTTTTGATGCATTTCCAACAGCAATCAAAGAGGAAGAAAATAGAAATTGAAGATCAAAATCTTGCCCAATTGCTTGCTGAATTTGCTGACATTTTTACTAAGCCACGCAGTCTTCCTCCTACACGGCAACATGACCATCGGATTCCAATCCTTCCAAGCAAGCCACCAGCGAACACTTGGCCATACCATTATCCTCATCTCCAAAAGGATGAAATTGAAAAGATTGTGAAGGTTATGCTTGAAATAGGGGTGATTTGGCCAAGTTGTAGCCTATATTCTTCACCGGTGCTACTTGTACGCAGGAAGGACAGAACTTGGCGAATGTGCATCGACTACCGAGCTTTAAATGATATCACCATCAAGGATAAGTACCCAATACCAGTGGTGGATAAACTTCTTGATGAGTTAAAAGGAGCTCGAGTCTTCACGAAGTTGGACCTCCGATCCAGTTACCACCAAATTCGGGTATGTGAATGCGACATTCCAAAAACTGCATTCTGCACACATGATGGCCATTATGAATTCTTGGTAATGCCTTTTGGACTCACTAATGCCCCTTCAACCTTTCAAAGTCTCATGAATGATATTTTTCGAAGCTTTCTTCGCAAATATGTGCTTATATTTTTTGATGATATTCTCATTTACAGCCCTTCTCTTGAGACTCACTTTCAGCATTTACGGGTTGTTTTGACGATCCTTCGGGAGAATACTCTTTTTGTTAAGAAACTAAAGTGCAGCTTTCTCCAACAAAAAGTAGAGTACCTTGGGCACATAATATCAGAAGGAGTGGCGGTAGACCCAATAAAAATTGAAGCAATGCAAGGATGGCCAAAACCGAAAAACGTGAAATTACTACGTGGGCTCCTTGGACTAACGAGCTACTACCAAAAATTTATTAAGGACTGTGGGAAGATCAGTGCACCCCTCACTTCTCTATTGAAAAAGGATGCCTTCCAATGGTCAGACAAAGCCTCCACTGCCTTCGACAAACTTAAGGCAGCCATGATGATGATGCTGGTGCTAGCACAACCAGATTTCAGCCGACCCTTCATCATTGAGGCCGACGCATCTGGAGTCGGAATTGGAGCCATTCTCATACAAGATGGTCGACCACTCACATACACTAGCAAGGCATTTTCTCCCTCCCATCAAAATATGTCAATATATGATAAAGAGATGCTCACCATTGTGCACGCAGTAATGAGGTGGAGACCTTACTTGATCGGTTGGCGATTTTAAATTAAAACTAACAATAGAAGCCTCAAGTACTTTTTAGAGCAGAAGATATCATCTCCTAAGTAGCAAAAATGGGTAACCAAACTTCTAGGATTTGATTATGAAATTATTTACCAAAGGGGAAAGAAAATGTTGTTGTAGATGCACTCTCACGACTACTTGAGCAAGCTAAATTTTCAGCCATCTCCCTTCCTAACACCGGCCTCCTCAAGGATATTAGGGAAGTATGGAAGAAGGATCCAGAGATTAGCAACATCATAAAAAAATTGGAGGATGCAAGTATAATAGCCCACTACACTTGGGATTCGAGGGATCTACGCTATAAAGGTCGTATTGTGCTTATTACCCGACTCCCCTTGCATCAAAATCCTCCTGCATGAAATGCACTCCACACTTTTAGTAGGGCACTCCAGATTCCTAAGAACCTACAAAAGAGTGAAGCAAAATTTTTATTGGAAAGGGATGAAAAAAATTATTTATGAATATGTGGCACAATATGATGTATGTCAACAACACAAGGATGAAACAGTGGCAAGTCCAGGGAAGCTACAACCACTACCCATACCGGACATGGTGTGGACTGATATCTCCATGGACTTCATCGAAGGGCAATCACCTTCCAAAGGTAAAAGCACAATTCTCGTGGTGGTTGATCGACTTACGAAATATGCTTATTTTTGTACTATGCGAAATCCCTACGCTACTGCTAGTATTGCCCAGATTTTCATAGAAATTATTATTAAACTACATGGGATGCCAAGGTCCATTATAAGTGATTGTGATAGGATCTTCACTAATAAATTTTGGACCGAGTTATTTCAGTTACAGGGCACCAAACTCAAGATGAGCACAGCATATCATCCACAAATTGACAGCCAAACAAAGGTGGTGAACAGGAGTTTAGAGACATACATATCACTCATCTACAAAATGTGCCCCTTATGAGGCACTGTATGGTCAGTTGGCCCTTGTGATTCCAAAGTATGTAATTGGCTCGGCCAAGTTAGATTAGGTCGACCAATAATTGATTGACAGAGACAAACTCCTATAACTGCTAAAGGATAATCTCTCTACCGCTCAAGCTAGAATGAAGCAGCAAGCCGACACACGATGAAGTGAAAGAGAATTTTCAGTAGGAGATTGGGGTTATCTTCGCCTATAGTTATACAAGCAACTCTCCATCAACACATGCCTCCATGAAGCTATCCCCATATTTTTATGGGCCCTATCAGATCATAGAGTGTATTGGAGCCATGGTGTACAGACTTAAATTGCTTGAGGATGCCAAAATTCATCCTGTCTTCCACGTGTCATGCTTGAAGCCCAAATTGGGATAACACGAGTCACCTCAAATTCAATTACCCAACACCACTGATGATGGAGATATTCAGGCCCAACCACAAGCCATCCTCGATCACAGAATCGTGATGTGTCATCGACGTCCCTTTACTGAAGTACTAGTGCATTGGAATAATCTACCACTTGAATATGCCACATGGGAACCACTAGAGGAGCTGAAGACCTAGTTCCCTAAGTTCATGGAACCTCAACCTTGAGGATAAGACTGATTTGGAGAGGGTGGGCTCGATAGGACCTAGTAGGGTTGGGTCCTACTCATCCAAGAAGTAACTAATAAAACCCTGTGAGATTGTAATGAACCTCACCTAACCGCCTCTATCCTATAAAGAAGAGTGGCTAGGGTTTATATTTGGGCCTTTGGGCTTCCTAGCCGCCGCCCCCTCTTATTGGGCTGGTTGGTTAGGGTTAAGGGAAAAAGGGGTAACTCACTTAAGAAGCAGCTCCTAGGGCTAGGGTTTGAAGCCCTATATAAGCATGTAGCCTCCATTTCTTTGAGAATAAGATCTATTTAATATTGTAGCCATTTGACCGACTTCTAGGAGGGTGGAACCCCTATAGCATTCCAAGGGTTGATCCTCCTCAAAGATCAATCTACATGGAATTCCTTTGGGGTTTTATCAAGTAACCACCTATGACATGAGTTGACATGGGTCCACATACATCACTATGTATGAATTCCAACATCTCAGTGGCTCTCTCTCTAGTTCCACTAAAATGAGATTTGATCAGTTTTTCACGAAGGCATGGCTCGCAAGTTGTATATGACTCATAGTCTAATGGATTTAGTTGACTTGTAGCATACAATGCCACAAGTATGCACTATTTACCTTATCTCGTTTCCTCTTGGACACTTACATTCATGATATATGGAGCAGTGTCTAGGATAAACAAAGTATTATGCAATGTTCCTCTCGTGATGATCACATCATCTAATATTATTGAACAACCATTGTTCTCAAAAACTAATTTATATCCACTAATTATCAAACATGAAATGGAAATAATATTTTTGATAATTGAAAGAACAAAATAACATGCATCCAATGTAATAATAGTTCCACCAGGCAAATGTAGGGTGACCTCACCAATAGCTACTGTAGCAACTTTTGCTCCATTGCTCATCTTGAGGTCCATCTTGCCTCTCACCAATCTCCTAGGTCTTGCTAGAACTTGTAACAAATTTTAAATATAATAAGTACTACTGGTATCTAATACTCATGTGTTATTACAAGAGTATGATAAATGGAGACTGATCATGAATGTACCCAAAGCTTCTCCAAGCTTCTATTTCACCCTCACTACAATGTACTCTTTATAGTTCATCTTCCAATGCCTATCTTTGCTATAGTGGAAGCACTGGCCTTCATCTTTTGCTGGGTCTTTCTTTGCAACTTTTGCTTTACCCGGTCTACCCTTGCCCTTGCCCTTCATAAAGGACTTTTCTACCTTCCTTTTCTTTATGGCCTCACCATTATAGAGAACTGGCTTTTCTTTCTTGATAGTGCTCTCTACCTCCCTCAACATATTGAGGAGCTCAAGGAGAGTCACCTCAAGCTTATTCATATTAAAATTCATTATGAACTATGAAAAGGAATTTGGTAGAGGCTAAAGCACAAGATCCATACATAAGTTATTCTCTAGGACCATTCGTAGACCTGTGTGTTTCTCTATCTACTCAATCATCTTTAGGATATGGTTTGGAACTGGTGCCCCCTCAGTCATCCTAGCGCTGAAGAGACTCTTGGATATCTTATATCACTGAGTCCTTCCTTATTCCTCAAACAGTTTACGGATATGTAGGAGAATGGATCTGAAATCCATCTTTTCATGTTGTTTATGTAACTCAAGAATCATGATGTCATGCCCCCCTGAAATTTAGATCAACAATAATTCAATTTCATTCCAGGATCCAATCACACATTTGAGGACATTGAGAAAATGTTCAAGTCATTCACATTCATAATTCCATAATTCATAAAACCTATGCAATTTATAATCATACTATCATATCACTTAATGATTCATAAAATCCAAAGCCAACTCAACTAAACCATAACTACATCATAAATCCATAAGCACGGCATTCTATCCAATCATGAAACCAATATGAACTACATGTTTATATCATTACATAGTTTAAACTTAACATTTCCAAAATCCTGATGTAAGAGGTACTTGCCAAATATTTACAAGATATATCAATCTAGATTTGTCATTGATATTTCATTTCACACAAAAAGAACTTATACAACATCAACCTATCAAGTACAAAATATTTGCCCCAAAATCTTCTAGCCTTCCATTGCCTCAACCCAATTTACACATTTTAGCGAGCGATAAGCTATCTTGAAAAATTTATATAGCAATGGGGTGAGCATATAAAGCTTAGCAAGTGACTAACATATCCATAGCAAAGAGGACAGTTTTCAAACAAATAAGGTATCAAAATACAAAGCAGAGATATAAGATGAAACATTAGCATGTTTTGTTTGAATGTATAATTACAATGTCATATCGTTCGAAGCACGTTTTGTTCATACAATCGAAGAAAGGTAATTGGAGTATATCATTGGCATAAGGAGTATATCCATGGCATATGGTATATTTCAAGGCATAACAAAAACATATAACATTTCAGAAACATATCAAAGAACAAAACATGAACAGAAGCTCAAATGTCACATGACATTGCATTCATTTCATTCTTATCCAAAATATGCATAGAAACACAACCAAAGGTTTAGATATCATGTCAAACATATAGAAGGTGAAGTGGGACCATAACATAATATGGTACATCCATTTATGAATGATCACCAAACATAAGTCTCCTACGTTTGGGAGCTCCATACACCCACATTTGAGTGAAGTCATAGGGGGCCGGCAGAGCATCGCAAGCTCTAAGCATAGCTCCCTTTATCATTTCTGGCAAAGGTTCACATTTATCCCACAAACACTGGAGTACAAAAGGATAGGGAACAATAAAATTGGGACATATCGGAAACACATGCGGAACAATGGAATATATGTGCCTATACGAAACATTGCGATACAAACATGAACTTTACATAATAGATTCAGATATACAAATGATTGAAGGACAAGAGTATATAGGAATTTAAGGCAATAATGTAAAGTTCAACTGAAGTAAGGGTTTCGTTTGCCGACATCAATTTCTAAAGAGAAGAAACTAGAAGAGGCGAATCGACCAAAGCTCGATTCAGGCAGAATTAGAGAGGCACATTATACAAATTATTTGGATAACCAATAATTTTCCAATTTATACAAAATATATGTCATTCGAAATCTGTGTCAATCTAGTTTTAGATAAATCAAGTTTTGTAAGAATTGGAGTTTACAACAGCGAGTTACAGATAATTTCATAGTGAAAGGTCTGAAAACAATAGCTCTGTTTTACTGAATCCACAGGGTCGATGAAAATATATGTTTTAGTTTGCAATTGTACTCCAAAATTTTAAAAAAAGTAATCACAATAAGACTTTTGAGTCTAGTTTCAAATAAATCATACTTTGTATAAATCTGATTTCCCAACAGAAAGTTATAAGCAGTTAGGCAACAAGAGGTCAGAAATTACAGTCCCTATTTTGCAGAATCTGTAGGGTTAATTGAAACAGAAATATTAGTAGGAATTTAAACTCCAAATCATTCAACCTTAGTGTCAAAATAAAGATATTTGAGTCTATTTTTAGATGGATTATGTTTTGCTAAAATCAGAGTTTAGTGCTAAAATTTAGGTCCAAAACAGTGCATAGAGGTCAGATTACCAAAAAATTACAGATTCATAGCTTTGTATCAAAACCAAAGAAAGGTTTGGTGCTAAGCTGAAATCTTTCGAATTATGAAGAATTAAATTGAAATTAGAGATTAGGAATTCTGTAGGATGGGGTTTGAACACTTGCCTTAGAAGTGTTTGATTCACAAATGTGGGGAATTGATACAAAACCTCTAGCAAAGCTTCCTCTTCCTCTTCCTCTTCAAAGTTCTTCTTCTCAAACTAATGTTGATTGCAGAAACTTAAGTTTTCTTTCTTTAATCTCTCATCTAATTACCCTAATTACTTGGATTTGGCTAATACAAGAGTTGCAAGATGTCATGCATGCATGAAAGGGGCTTATGTGTCATCCATAGAACCAACATGTGTGGCACCACACTTAGGTTAGCTAGTGACACATGTTCATCATATTTTTTTTTTCTTTAACTTAAATCTGAATCTTTCATAAATTATATCAAATTTCTAATATAAAATTATTTAATACAAAATAATTATTAGCTAATCCTCACATTTACAAACAAGCATATATAATTTTTTATTTTTTTAAATCAGAGATGTTACACATGAAGCCCAAAATGTAACACTGAGTAAGTGTGGAGTTATCTATGTACTTCACGTGACGAGTGATCTCAACCTCGCTTTCCCCTTTCTCGAGCATAGGCATCACTATATCAATGACGTTTATGATTTTCTTCACCGTGAGAACAATTCTCAGGTTGTAGAGCTAATTCGTATAATTTAGACTAGTGAGGCGGTTGACATAAAGTATACTACATAAGAGATTTGAAAGTGATATTTTCTGAAAATTGAGATGTAGTAGAAATAAATAAAATACAGATTTTATAGAAAAATAAATAAGATAAGGACTTCTATCTTAATCTGCTCCCATTATTTTTCTGGCAAGTCACGCAACACCCTCAACACATGAAACGGAAGTCTCCGGCAAACTTTTAGTGGGGATCGGGATCTAATCAGCATCTTAGTGTAACCTCAAGGGACTTGACCAATCACACTAAGCCCAAAAGGTAGGCAACTCTTGTCAATCATATCTTGTGATTCCCATCCTTTTCGACCTCTGAACCACCATGGTCTCGAGAGACTCAACCAACCATGATATTTGATTAAGTCAACACCATTGTTACAAGATGAGTTTGATTCGATAATATATCTTCGAGGGACTCGACGAAGCATACCATATCCTCAGGTCACTAGTGACATCTTTATGTCATAGGCAAGATAGCGATTCGCGATATAGGTGAGGCTCGAGGGGCTCGATCAACTCAACATACATCGAGAATCAATCCCAACCTATAACAATAGAGGGCACATGGGTCAATCTAATTGCCTCACATTTACCGACTTAATATTATCGAGAGAGGAGATTTTGATTTGGTCTCCAAATATGATAACTCACACAAATATATATTTAATATATATCTACATCGCATGTAAATTTATATATACATATCTAGTAGGTGTAGAAGTAATCACACATCACATGAGCAATCATACCATATGATCATGGACCACAGCCTAATGCTATCAAGCCCAAACTAGTGGGCCTAATCACTGACATCAAGATCTATGTATGCAGCTGTGCATCTCCTTATCGTGTGATCATCCATCTCATCCTCATTGGTTCCGTCAGCATCTCGACGCATCTCCATGCATCGTGATTATCCGTCTCGACCTCGTGGGTCCCCCGCTATTGCTTCCACGCTCCCGCTGCACCTCCTCATGTGATTGTAACTTAATCATAGGCACGCAGGCCTGATAATAAATGAGAAATAAAATGGAGGTTTGTAGGCCCCGATAATAATAATAATCTCAAGTACACACATATCACATGGTCTATGATCATCCATCCACATCATACATCACATGTAAATATCATTATATAGGACTATTAGATAATAATAATATTAATTAATTAATTTTTTTAATTAATTAATTTTTTTAGAAATTAGGGACATATAGGAAATTTTCTAAATTCTGAGGGGTATTTTCATAATTTTGATAAAAGGATAGAATTTAGAATTTCTAAAATTCAGAGGGGCAAAACTATCTTTTGCCCCAAAAAAACCTATTGCCCCTTTGTTGTGCTACAGCCGCTGCTACCCTACCGACGATGGCCGCTGTAAGGGAGGGTGGGGGAGTAGCCTCTGCACCATGGCGGCTCGCCCGCGGGCGACACCGCTGCGGGCGGCTTGCCCGCTAGTGCTGTGCCCGCAAGCGGCACTACCCCTTGAGGGCTACAACCGCCCCCCGCAAGCGCCGCCCTTATAGGCGGCTCATTCATATACGAGCATCACCACTATAGGTGGCTCTCCTACGGGTGATGTACCTCATACCTACGGGCGAGCGCAGCACCTACGCGGTGGCCTACTTGTGGGCATCGCCACTACGGGCAGGCCGTCAGCCACCGACCACTAATACGCAGGTGGCTAAGGCTGCAAGCAGTCTTTGCACGTAGATGGCAGCGCTGCCATCCGTGAGGGAAACAAGGACAGTAACAATTGCTGCCCTTTCTTGCTTTTGGTTCAATAATTTTGATATCTAAAGCGTTGCTAAAACACAACACACGTATTTCAAACCTAATCATTCGCAAGAACAACCTAGCTCTGATACCACTATAGGAAAATCTAGGGGTGACATTGCATGCATAGTGGAAGAACAAAACACAAAATCTTCAAATTTTCAAAAGATGTGTTCGTCGTCGTGTAAAGATTGGTATGCAAAATCCGCAAAACTAAAAACCATACGTGAGATAGTTGTATTACCTAAGGAGATTATATATTCCTGAATCTCTATATATATGTAGGAGAAGATTAAGGAGGTCAAGCATCCTCCTCTCTAGCGTTGATCCATACAACAGGGCTACGATAATGCTCCTTAAATCTCTAGCCCTACTATTTGAGGAGGAGAAGGGGAGAGGAGAATTAGAGATGACAAGTAAGAGAAGCTCTAGCCTATGAACCTTTGGTTCTCTCCTATTTATAAAGGCCCCCTATCAACTTAACCCTAATGGATCCTACCCTATTGGGTATTGGATCTCCATCCAACCACCCAAGTATCTTAGATTAGTGGATCTCTATCTAATAATCTCTCATTGGCT
Source organism: Musa itinerans (assembly GCA_001649415.1). Classification (NCBI taxonomy): domain Eukaryota; kingdom Viridiplantae; phylum Streptophyta; class Magnoliopsida; order Zingiberales; family Musaceae; genus Musa; species Musa itinerans. Next base: position 22,157 of record LVTN01002439.1, read on the forward strand.
CTTATTAGATCTCATCCATAGGATCCAATAATTCATGGGTTTATTGGATATCTAATAAGATAGGGGCTCCGACGGATATCCCATATCCGAATCTCTACTTATCGCAATACCTACCATATGTGTGTAACCCTTTAGGCCCAATATCGAGCTAGCCGTGAGTCATACCTATCAGAATTCATTCTAGCTTAGTAAATTATTATCTCTATAATAATTCACTTGACTCAACGACTATGGACGTGCTAGGCGACTACGCCACAGTCCCCATATAATATAGGGGAATCCAATCCATTCGACCTATCTGTCCTTAGTTACCATGTATCTATAGTTCCTCATCCATCTAATACCCCAGAGATCATATACCGGGCATGATACTATTAGGCTCATACAGTTTCTACTTGAGTCTCGCTCAAATCGGATTCTCTTGGAGAACTCTTTCTCTCACAATCTGAATGACCCTGGCCTAAGATTTGTCTGAGCAAGAACACATGAGATATTTCTCTCATGACACTAAGAGTGGATGATCCTCTATCGATACTCAATAGCCCTTGTAACATTGGCTACCACTCCTGATGACTGGTTGTGCTAGATTAGGAACCTCTAGACCTATAAGTTTGGTATTAAAGAGTGGAGTATTCCTACAAGATATCGTGATCTCATCATGATCCGATTCCCATTGCATAGATCCATGAACATCACAATATATTCATACAACAAGCAATATAAAGTGATAAAATACCAAATAATAATAATAAGTAAAAAGATTACGTGACAAGTCGCATGTGCCATCATTGGTGTGATTAGCTTGTAGGGCACCTATGATTAGCAAAGGGAACCAAAGACCCATAGGCTAGAGGTTCTTTTTGGCTACCTCCTCCTATTCTCCTCTGTCCCTCTCCTCCTTATACTATAGCCCCTATTTGGGGCATGTGGACAGCAAGAAGGGGCAACCGCTTCTTGATTGCGTGGTGTGCCTAAGGAAGAGTTTTAGGCAACGATTTGAGGAGCATCTTCTCAGTCCCTACCGTGTGGATCACCACTAGAGAGGAGGATAGTTGATCTCCTTCATCCTCTCCCATAGATCTATAGGTTTTCAGGGATATACAATCTTCCTATGTAATTCTCTTATGCATAGTTTTTCGGTTTCGCGGGTTTTTGCGCACTAACTTTTGCACGAAGATGAAACCTTCTTTTCTGTGGGAATTCTGGGATTTTATTTTTCTATTCTTCCACTACGCATGTAATCGCCCCAAATTTTTCAACATATCACACAATTGACTAATGCTTAGTAGATTATGTTTTAAACTATATACTAATAACACATCTTTAATTATAAGGTTTGACTTATTACCTATAGTTCCATTGCCAATAATTTTCCCTTTATTGTTGTCTCCGAAGGTGATGTACCCTTCATCTTGGCTAATGTGCTTAGAGAAGTGTGTTGGATCTTCGGTCATGTGCCTTGAGCATCCACTATCAAGGTACCATCTTTTGCTCGTAGCTTTTGATTATAAACATATCTACAAGAAAGAGAGTTTTCTTTTAGGTACCCATTTAACTTTGGGTCCCTCATTAATAGATCTAGCTATTTTAACTATTATCATTGAGTTATTTATGGTTCCTTTAAGAACCCAAACTAATTTGTGGAGACTATATTTGTTAAAAGAACATCTATAGGCATAATGTCCACATTTTTGTGTAGACATGTAATATAGATCCTTTAATGAAGATAGTTGACTTTTGTTGAGTGTTACTCATAAAGCCAATTCCTTCCTTTCTATGAACATGACCCCTATTAACAAGGATCATATTTAGAGATTTATTACCTATTTTAAAATTTTCTAATATTTCTTATAGTTTTTCTTTCTTAAGTGAATCTATCTCTTCACACTTAGTGCAAGAAGCTAACATACTATCATCATGCTCATTTTTTAATTTATCAAATTCACTAACAAAAGAAGCATACTCCTTTTTTAACAATTTATCCTTTTTACTAACTAATTTAAAATCATCAAACAAATCATTAAAGGCATTGAATAATTCATCAGAAGATAAAGAAGATTTGTTTGAGTTACATACCTCGTTTTCAAATGCTATTAATGCGTAATTTGCAACTTCTTCTTTGTTGGTAGTCTCCTCGTCTACAGATACACTTAAGTCATCTCAAGTAGCTTTGAGCACTTTCTTTTTCTTTGGTAGCTTCTTCTTCACTTAGGGATATTCATTTTTGAAGTGCCTCGGCTTCTTGCATTCATAGCAAATTATTTGATCCTTTTTTAGTTCACTTTTGTTCTTAGTGTCTTGTTTTGTTTTATTCATTTTTAAGAATGTTTTAAACTTTCTTGTAAGAAGTGTCAAGTCATCATCATCATCATCGTCACTTGAGTTTTCACTCAAGTGGTCTTCTTTGGTTCCATATGCTGTCCTTCCTGTTCTTTGGGAGGTTGTTCTCAAGTTCATCATGTGCTATACATATCATTTCATAGATCATCAAAGACTCGATAAGTTCTTCAAGCGAAAAGTTATTTAGGTCCTTTGCTTCTTATATTGCCATTACTTTACGATCCTAATTTTTTAGAAATGATCTTAATATCTTGTTACAAGTTCAAAAGTAGAAAAACTTTTACCAAGTGCTTTTAGACCATTGACGACATCCGTAATATGGGTGTACATGTCTCCAATGGTCTCGCTTGGTTTCATATGAAACAACTCATAGCTATGAACCAAAAGATTAATTTTTGACTCTTTAACCCTTATGTGCCTTCATGTGTGACTTTGAGTGTATGCCAAATCTCATATGTAGTTTTGCATATAGAAACCCAATTAAATTTAATTTTGTCAAGAGTGTAAAATAAAGCTTTATAGCTTTAGCATTCAAAGAGAAAGTCTTCTTTTCAAAATCATTCCATTCGTTCATTGGTTTGGAAGACTTTTCAAAATTGCTTTCAATAATGTTCCATAAACTGAAATCCATAAAAAGCAAGAAAATTTTCATTCTAGTTTTCCAATACATGTAGTCAATCCCATTGAACATAGGAGGACGAGTGATAGAATGACCCTTTTGATTGCTAGTAAAAGTGATTTTTCTTGGGTGTTAAACCAAACGAGAAAAACCTTGGCTCTGATACAAACTGTTAGGACCGAAATTGATAATAAGAGGGGGTGAACCAGTGCTTACATAAAAACATCGAGTATTTAGAAAAATCGTTTCGATAAAATCATATCCAAAATGCATTTAAATTTAAAGAAAGTGTGAAGTGGAGTGAGCAGCCAAATCAATAAGTAGTATAAAGGAAAAAAGGCAAAGAAAAGAAGGTACACCAATTTTATAGTGGTTCGATTGTCATGACCTACGTCTACTCCCGATTCCTCATCCGTTGAGGTCATCAACTTCCACTATTGATCTTCTTTCAATGGGTAAAGATTAATTACCCTCTTATAACTCTATTCTCCTTTTCATAGGTTTAGGAGATAACCTTTACAGTTCTCTTAGCCCTCCCTTATAGAATTTACACTTAGGGAGGAGGAAGTGAACTCTTAAGGAATTACAATAGTGTTTTCTCACTTAGATCATAAGTTATTTTATTCATAATTTCATACTCTTTTATGTAGGAAAGAGTGGGGTATTTATAGTCCCCAAATGTCTTCAAAAATTGAGCCAAAATGTGTCTCATCCTGAGTTTCCGGGGTATTGGCAGTATTAGGTGGTACCACAGCTTGCAGAGTGACACTAGGTAGTACCACTACCCAGTCTAGGTGATACGATCGCTTGACAGAGCTATGGAGACTAGGATCTAGCGGTACCACCACTTGACAGGGTGGTACCATCGCTTGGTAGCTAATTGTTGATGGTACCACCACCTAGACTACTTGGGAGGTCGAGCCTCAAGCGATGCCACCATGAGTCCTGGTGGTGCCACCGCTTGGGCTAGCTAAGGATCATTGAATGAGCTAAACAACATACCCAATTTAGCCCTAATTCAGACCCAATTGGCTCCTAATTGAGTTAGTAGGATTACTCCCCAAACTAACTCAAATTGACAACAAACTACAATTATTTAGGCTAAGGCAATTACAATACAAGCAATCTCAATTGTCCGGCATGTCAATTGTTCTTCCGGTGAACTTTCGGCAAACTCCCGATGAACTCCTAGTGAGCTTTCGGCACATCATCCGAACCTTCAGCGTAATGCCCGATCCATCCGTTCTTAGTACATTATCTAATTTTTTCGGCCCGATGCCTGATCTTTGACTCTGGTCCATTGTCTGAATCTTTAATTTTTTTATCTTTTCATGATCATAGTTAGTTCTGCATCACTTTTCTCAACACATGGATTAGATTATAAATCAATTAATTTCATCATCAAAATTTGAGATTCAATAACAAGTAATGCCTCCAAATCTTTAGTGCAAAAAATAATTGCTACCAATTCCAAATCATGAGCTGGATAGTTCAGTTCATAACTTTTTAGTTGTCTAGAAGCATAAGCAATCACTTTCCTTTCTTATTTCAAAACACATCCAAGGCTCTTTGGTAAGGCATCGGTATTGTTGAATCTCGGATTTTGATGATGAAACTAATTGATTGTGTTTAGATGTTTAACTGCATTTTGACTGATGCAGGTCTACTCGATCAGGATTAGACAGTTGACGCAGGAGGAATTGACATTGCGCCGGAGGAGATCACATCAAGATATTGGATGGTAGAAGGCTTCAGACGTCGGGCATCAGGCCAAGGAGAGCAAAATTGCACCAAGGATATCGGAGTTGCGGAGGTCAACCGCCGATTGGGCAACAAGCCGCAAGAGAGGATGATGCGCTAAAGAATCGGACGAAGCGTCAACTAATGATGTGCCGAGCAATAGAATGTCAATTCGCGTTGTAATAATTGTCTAGATCGGAGTAGAGATTTGGCTTGTGTGTGCAGGATTAACTACGATAACGATGAAGACATAAAGCAAAACAAAGTATCGAAGTCAAGCGTGAAGGATTTGTTGCGAGTTCGAGAGTTCGACGGAAGTCCAAAGGTTCGTCGGGAATGCTGCCGGAACTAGCCGAGAATGAGTAGGGAGCTTGCCGAAGGGTTTTTCGGAAGCTCACCGGAAGGTTCGTTGGAAGTTCAAATTCATAGTTAGCACGTTAATTAGGGTTAGGATTAGGTGTTAATCCTATAACCCAAGTAGGGGCCAATTGGGCCCGACATTGGACTGGTTTGGGCCAAGTTTGGAGCCCAAACAATGAGCTGAAACAGTCTCAACGGTGGCACCACCCAGAACCCGAAAGATCAGGCGGTGGCACCGCCCAACACCCGGAAGGTCGAGCGGTGGCACTGCCCAGAACCCGAGAGTTCCGGTAGTGGCACCGCCAGCATCGGGAACCCAAGAAAATTCAAAATTTGGAGCCCAAATTTGAATTCTCTTGGGGTCTATAAATACCCCTTAATTCTCAACAGAGAATACAACCTTTGAGAAGTTAGAAATTGAGATAAAGCCTTAACAAAGTCTTAAGCAAGTCTTGTTTTCAATAGCTTAAGTGTTCACCTCCCTCTTTCTCTTTGAAATTCTGTAAGAGTGTGAACCACTTGTAAAAGGTTGTAAGAGGGGTATTTGGTCCTTCCCTTTCAAAGTGATTTGCTAGTGGAAGTTGGGAG